>JAUZNJ010086481.1:0-23104 GCA_034780135.1 Jordanella pulchra
CTTTCTTTCTTTCTTTCTTTCTTTCTTTCTTTCTTTCTTTCTTTCTTTCTTTCTTTCTTTCTTTCTTTCTTCTCACTTCAGTTCTCTGTTTTCCAGCATCGCTCATATCACTCTAAAAGAGGAACAGAATAATATTTTAGAACCATTTACACCTTTGGGTTTCTGCCACCCTATGAAACGAAGCCAATGTCGAGTTAAACTATCTTCTTCTACTCTGTGGTAATTACCAACTTCCTGATATTCCTAAAGTGGCCGTTAAAGGCCACTGATTAAAGTCCATCTTGTAAAAGAGAAAGATGGCATGCTGTAACAACAGCTGAATTATTTAGCCGGCTTGTAGATGGGTAATAAACTGCTGATGCTTTATTGGTGTCTCAGCTAAGTATTATTTAACCTTGCTTTAAACTGCTTCCTTCCCAGGCTGAGTGCCTTTTAACTCTCTTTCATTTCCCTGTGCCTTTCAAATATTGATGGCGAATATTGGAGGCTTGAGTGAGTGCCAGCAATGGGACCCCTGCTCCTGGCTCCTGAAGCTGCCCTCTCAAATAGTGAGAGTGGGGTGGTTTGGCGGGGGGGTGCAGCTTCTGGCACTTCTATGAATCTTAAAAGTTTGGGTGTTCAAATGATTTATGAGCTGTCGATACGAGAGTTTGAATGCAAGAGCAGTAAGCAGAATGTTTTGTGCTTCTTTTTTTTTTTATACATTTTCTGTTAACCATTTTGCCCTGAGGCTGACAGCTTACTGTTCTTTAAAGACGAGTGTTAAACTCATTGATGCTACAGGGGTTATGCAATGCTGCGGAGTGAAATAGAACAGTTAGAGCATGATTTTTTTTTTCTTGCTGTTCTAACTCTGGCTCTCATCAAATTTATCTCTGCTGTTTTTCCTTGTTTTACGCTGGAGAAACATGGAAAAGGGGTAATTCCAAGTTGCTAAACTAACTAGCTCTATATAAATGGCTGTTTCAGGGCCAATGTCATTTTGGCTTGAAATGAAGGTAGATTTGACAGCAGATGTTTACATCTGTTGAAATCATGAGCTGCAAGTGGCTACTCCTTCCCTCCAACCCATTTGTTGTTTGTCCGTCTGCATCTCTCTCGACTTGCAGCAGCAGCAGCTCCAGGCACAACACCTTTCCCACGCTGCTCACGGGCCTCCAGTTCAGCTGCCGCCACACCCCTCAGGTCTGCAGCCGCCTGGAATCCCCCCTGTCACCGGCTCTGGATCAGGCCTGCTCGCGCTTGGGGCTTTGGGCAGCCAGGCTCACCTCCCAGTGAAGGACGAGAAGAACCATCACGATCTCGAGCACAGAGGTGTGTTGTTGACCTCAATTACTGTAGAACTGTTTATTTATTTAGTACAAATTAGACATGGTTCAGTGTGAACTTCTCACTGTATAACTGAGATGGAAGAATGTTCTGGTTTCATGGTATTTTTACAAACGTCAATTATCCCCACTACTTGTAAATAAAATATTATGCTATTACCGTTAACATTCAGCTGTTGTTGTTTCAAAAAAATGTTTTTAGCTCCTCACTAAGCCAGCTATCAGGAATCCAGCAGAATCTCAAAAAGTCTGGATTTGATTGTAACATTTCCTAAAGGGTTCGACTATTTTAGACTCATAACTTACTAATAGGAGTTGTACATGTCGCCTTGGTTAGTGTCTAAGCTATGACAGTCTGTCATATTGTAGGGAATACGCCAGCTGAGCAGCAGTGCACAGTAAAATAATAGCAAGGGGCTGTGCTGTTTTGTTCCCAAATTTAACGAGGTTCTTAGCCGATTTATCGGGTTAAATAGAATCTGCATTATAGGCAATAAAACTATGTAGAAATAGAATTCAATAATTAAAAACATACCTTTGTAAAAGGCATGATATGCTAAAATTGATTATGTCTGGTTGAAATGAAATGTATGCTAATTGAAGCTTGTTTAAAAAGACATTAAATGGGGCCAGACTAACATTAAAGCTTGTGATATTTCTCACTCTCTAGCGTGGTTTCAGGAAAACATCCTGTCTGTTCGCATTCTGTCAGCTGGTGCATTCCCAGCCCATGACGACTGCATAAGCTATTCAGTAGCTCCAAAATACATTAATGAACGGAGCCTTGTGCCCTACAGCTGATTCACACATGCTCAGCCAGAGGCTTTTATACTTTTTGACTAACTGACATGTTTTTCTCCTTGCTCACTTGGGTTTCCTCATCATCGCCACCACTGTGACGTCCATTGAACAGAAAGCACGGTGAGTGTCCAGGACTGCAGGGATTGTTGGGTTTCACTGCATCATATTGCTGATTTGATAGCTGTTATAATCTGCTTTCAGTATTTGGAGTAATGGGAATTGAAGTATAAAACCCGTGTGCTATCATGCTGAAGAGATTAGAAGGCTTGTAATTTCATCACAATTGAAGAAGGACTTTGTCCTCCTTCTCTTAAAGGATTTGTTTGATCCCCTCTGCTGTCCCTGGTGTTTAGCAGCTCACTTGTTCTTCTTTTCCCCTCTGTGATGAATATTCATGCTCTCTGTTTGACTGGACCTGCTGAAGTGTTTTATTCAAAGTTGCTTCAATGTCAGATGACTTGCGATGAGCCTGTAAGGTTCTGTTTCCGCAGGCCGTGCCGCCTGAATGGGCTCAGTCATCTCCGAAGAAATCGAGCTTCTGGTCCTGTTTTGTTTTCTCTGTTCTCATCCCAGGTCATCTGATAGTAGAGTGGTGACTTTGGTTAATGAGTCACGCTAAGCATCTCTTTAAAGGTCACCCATTATGCACACAGCGGCCCTTTGCCCAGACCTCTAGTCCATCAGCCATTGTTCCCCTCTCTTTTTTTTTTGGTTTTGCATGTTGTTGCTTTGGCTCTCTGATGGAGGGACATAGAAATTTAGGACAGCTTGCCAGTTTGCAGGCAAATGGCAAGCTCCCTGCGAAAGCTTCTGGACTCCTGCCGAGTGTCTTCCTTCTGTTGCCGTTTGGAGTGAGCCTTTCCAGCCTGTGTAGGCAGGTTCCACTGAAAAGCACCAGTCAGTCCCACGCTGCCATGCCCACTGGCAGGATATAGATTCTTCTTCTTTATCGGAGCTCAAAGCAGGAGCTGACACAGTGCCCAACGCCCAGGGCCCACTGCATATAGTTTCTCTCTGTGTCTCTCTCTCTCATGCTCAGTCCAAATGACTCTGGAGAAAAGGCCCTCTGTTCAGTCACGACACACTGCTCAAGCCCCTGTGAGGCTGTTTGTTGTCCAGTTATAAGAAGGAGGGGTGGGCAGGCTTGGGAAAAACAAGCCGTACTCCGTTTTATTCAGACAACAGCCCGTTCTCTTGTGTGCAAGCTTAGGCTTTGATAGGTGTCAGAGTACTGTTTGGCGCTGATGTGGAGCTGAATTTTAGGAAGGAAGACTTTTTAGTGTTCGGGTTAGCTCAGTGTGCTCACTGTTTTCATTTGGAATAAATAAATGAATGCTGTTGGATTTTAAAAAGTAAGATAAATAGGAAATAAAATTGATTTGTTCTTTCTGCAGAATAACTCGATATCTCCATCAGAAAGCTTGCGGACAGCCAGCGAGAAGCACCGCAGCTCTTCTGACTACAGCTTGGATTCCAAAAAACGCAAAGTGGAGGAGAAGGACAGCATGAGCAGATATGTAGGTTAATATAAGAAAACAGGGGGGATTATGGTTCAAATTCCTTGCAGAAACATTTATATCTCTTAAACTTCATGTTAAAACCACAAGTTTCATTGATCCCCTTCTGAGTCAGCATTATATAGAACCACCTTTTACTTGACTTTTACGCTCCATGTGTAGTTTAGTGTTTCTTCTAGCTTGACATCTCACAGTGGAAACTTTTGCCCATTCCTCTCATCAATATTGCTTAAGGTTCATAATCCTCACCTGACAAAGTAGCTACACTGTTTTACTTTGGAGATGATTTGTTTAGGTCTGGTGGAGCAAGAATACATCTAAAATATTTAAGATTAGATCCAGGTGTTGCAGTTCACTTCAATACAATCATTATGTAACCACTTTAGCACGTCATTGAAGGGAGCCGGATAACCAGTTCATTGAAAAGAGCCATAGAGCTACATTCACTGGTAAACATTAGAGAATGGAAGAAAACTGCGACAGTGCTCATTAGTGGATTTCTTTGTGCTATATTTTAAGGCCAGATTTTGAGTGTCCCCTGATGGCAGTTTATTGCATCTGAGTAGTGAATATGTGCAGGTTCTGCAGAGTTACCTCAAGCCTTTTGGCTGCATCTCTTTTTAAAGCTCTGGTCTTTTAGTTTAGATATGCAGCCAAGTCTTGTTAGGTTTGCGACTGTGTAAAACTCTTCCCTTTCCCTTTAGTTATTTTTTAGACATGTAAAACTTAAGAGTTTTGTATTTCAACCCAGTGTTAAACACATCCAGAACTTCATTCCTGACTTGCATGTTGGGTTTCTTGCTTGTCATGGTCAATAATGTACTAAAACAAACTTTAGGCATTCAGAACCGCTGGTAACTCTGTTTACTCAATGTTAACCTTAGATGGCAGGTGATTGTACATTTCTTTTAGGGGTATTAGAGTAAAAGGGGGTGAAAAATTTTGCACACAACACTTTTCACATTTTTAAAAAAAACAGAAAAACTATTATATTCCTGGAGCTTCTATATTAGGCACTATTTTGTTTGTTTATTACATAAAATACCAACAAAAACAGGAAAAACTCCAAAGTTTTTCAACTGTAAAACTTTTCTTTGCTTATTTGGATCTCAGCAAGAAAGCAAACAATATTTTCTACGCTCTCCATGAGATCATACACATTTATCCAAAGCTAAGGTGGCTGATTTGTTTTTGTTTTTTTTCTTCTAATTATGTGTAGGACAGTGATGGAGAAAAGAGCGATGATTTGGTGGTCGATGTATCAAATGAAGTGAGTGGTCTATACTTTTTAATGATAACACCTTTGTTTTCCTGAAGCTGTTGTATAATCATAAAAATCTGTTTTTTTTTTTTGTTGTTGTTTATTTATTTATTTTTTTTTTTATTTTATTAGGACCCTGCTACTCCACGGGCAAGCCCAGCCCATTCTCCACCTGAAAACGGCATTGATAAACCACGCCCACCCAAAAAAGATACACCAAACAGCCCAGCATCCGTGGCCTCCTCCGGAAGCACCCCGTCCTCAAAGGCAAAGGAGCTCAGTCATGTAAGACAACAAGATGTTTAAAGAAAAAACTAGGACAGAAAGGGTTTTTAAAAAGGAGAGTAGGGATGTGTGCAAATAGATCTGGAACATTTTCTGCTGTGGATTAGGAATGGCTGTCTGTGCTTTAAGTGCATGACTAAAATGTCAGGGATAATATTGTCCCACATCAGGATCAGTCAGGTCTCCTCTGTTAATAGCTCAATGTATTTAACTATTCTGGGATTTTTGCCTCTGCCTCGCTGAAAGATTAAAGCTAAAGGGGATAGAAGAAGCTCCATCTCCATTGTGACCGTAATAGGTTTTAGAATAAATAGCAGTTTATGGCGGTGGGTTGTCAGAATTAGATTGGATTAGGTTCAGTTTGCTCTCAAATTGTCAGTCTGCACAGAGCCTGGTTTTTAGGATTGTGAATGTGCTTGCTCTCTTGTTCCCTTGACAGAATGACAAATCCTCCACGCCTGGTCTCAAATCCAATACCCCCACCCCGCGTAACGATGCCCCCACCCCTGGCACAAGCTCCACTCCTGGGCTCAGACCCATACTGGGCAAACCACCAGGCATGGAGGCTCTTGGTTGGTACCATTCTCTGCCCTTGCTGGAAGCTGATTTCTTTTATTTTTCTTTTTTCAAATTACTGTTATTATCATAATTATTGTTGTTATCTTGAAGTATGCATTTATCTCCCGTATTGATAGTCATCTCCTGTTTTGGTTCTTCTTTCTTGTTCTGTAGCAGCACCAGCTTTGCGGACCCCTCTGTCCATTGCTGGCTCCTATCCTCCCTTTGCCATGATGGGCCACCATGAAATGAACGGAAGCCTAACGAGTCCAGGTGTATATGCTGGCCTGCACATCTCCCCTCAGATGAGTGCTGCAGCAGCTGCTGCGTATGGACGTTCGCCTATGGTAAGGACTACATTTTTGTTGGATATTTTTTTTCCCAAAAGTCTTAATTTTGAGATTGAGTTTTTCAGGTTCTTTCAGGTTCTTTGCATTTTGCCTGGAGTGACATTCTTCCTGCCACAACTATTTCAGACCAGGAGTAGAAGTTTGATATGCATCTAATGCCTTATAAGGAAGGACACCGCCAGACTGATACATCATCAAACTTTTATGTCATGGATATTAAAACCGCAACATTGAATATTAAAACTGCATTTTTTTATGTCACCAGACAACACCAATGCTTCTCCAAATAATTAATTGAAGCATCAACCTCTGTCTGTTATAAAACATGTTTGATCTGAATATATTACAAACCTTTAAGAAACATCAGACTTAAGGATCTAGATTCTCTAGAAATACACACTTAGAGTGCTGTTAATTATGTTAACTGTGTAAATCGCTAATATGAAATGCTAAAAATAAATGCATACTTTACAGTGATTTCATCAGTACTTAGACATAGTGATATTTTTAGTTTGAAGCAACTGTTTCCAATACATTAGAAGCTCTGATTTTAAATAAATATCACTCCAATGGGAAAGCTATAAGAAAATCTATTTTCAGCAATTATGTTTTCGGAAACTATATTTTTTAGAGACATTAATGCAGACAATTCAAAGCTTTTGAACAACCCCTGACTGATGCAATTCTAGCTGTATGTAGAGTGGAGTTTTCTTTGATCACCAATCTGGAACCTCATACATCTATATCTTCTCATCTTTCAGGGGTTTGATCCTCACACCCATATGAGAGCCCCTGGCCTTCCAGCCAGCCTCACGTCTATTTCTGGGGGGAAACCGTAAGTGCCTCTCCAAATGTGTAGACATTTCCATATACTTCTAAATCCACCAACATTAAACGTACATAACATCTTCTTTCTTTCTGTAGTGCGTACTCCTTCCATGTCAGCGCAGATGGCCAGATGCAACCTGTCCCCTTCCCACCTGATGCCCTCATCGGACCGGGTATTCCACGCCACGCACGTCAGATCAACACGCTTAGCCATGGTGAAGTGGTATGCGCTGTCACCATTAGCAACCCCACACGTCACGTTTACACCGGCGGTAAGGGCTGCGTCAAAATCTGGGACATCAGCCAGCCAGGCAGCAAAAGCCCCGTTTCCCAACTGGACTGTCTGGTAAGAATCCCACGCTGAATCACGTTTCACTCCTTAGTGACATTTTGCAGTGAGCTGTTGTTGTGGATTCAATCAACAATGACATTATCTTATCCAGTGTTTTACATACCAGGAATTAGTGTTTATCAAAAAGGAGTAAAGGAAAACTCTTTTAGGAATTTAGTTATTTCATGTGTAAAAACTTGATAAAATTTAATGTGTAAAAACTTAATTTTATGCATAAAATCCAACGATGGATCCAAGTTTGTACAACTTGATTTAGATCCACTTCAGGACGATCTTCTTTATTCTTGGTGACCAAAAACATCTTCAAAAAAGAACTTTTTTTTGCTGTTTTCACAGATGTTTTTAATCCTTGTTTTATCATCTTTGAACAGTTTGCTACAGATAATTATACTATTCGGATGATTTGTAACAGAAGAACACATGATTTTTTTTTTTTTTTTTTTTGCAAAGAAAATGGGAGTTGCTAAATACTGTGAGGATTTCTGTTTGTAAAATTTCATTTCAATTGTGGTTCCGATGAGCTAAGAGACTCTGTGGATTTTCCTACAGATTTCTTTCTAATTCTCTGCACTTCTTTCACTGAATGGAACTTGTATTGATTGGCTTTTGTCCTCTGTGCCACAGAACAGGGATAACTACATCCGATCCTGTAAGCTCCTGCCTGATGGTCGCACATTGATTGTTGGGGGCGAGGCCAGCACTTTGACAATCTGGGACCTGGCCTCTCAGACGCCCCGCATCAAGGCTGAGCTCACCTCCTCGGCCCCGGCGTGCTATGCTTTGGCCATCAGCCCCGACGCCAAGGTCTGCTTCTCCTGCTGCAGTGATGGAAACATCGCCGTTTGGGACCTGCACAACCAGACCCTTGTTAGGTTGGGGAGAAAAATATGTATTCCCAGTGTGCGGGCTTTGGCCCCGTAATAGAACTGCTCTTGTGTGAGCCACTTTTAAAGAGGATGTCAATAGATGTTTGTGTGCTTTCTTACTCCAAATGCAGGCAGTTCCAGGGTCATACAGATGGTGCTAGCTGTATTGATATTTCCCATGATGGCACTAAACTGTGGACAGGCGGACTCGATAACACTGTTCGCTCTTGGGATCTTCGAGAGGGTCGACAGCTGCAGCAGCACGACTTCACTTCACAGGTAAAATCATTAAATACCACACACGTAAGCCATAAATATATAGCTTTTTTTAGTTTCTGAAGTATTGATAATTATATGTCCCATCCTCAGATCTTCTCCTTGGGCTACTGTCCGACTGGAGAGTGGCTTGCTGTTGGAATGGAGAGCAGCAACGTGGAAGTGCTTCACCATTCAAAGCCTGACAAATATCAGCTCCACCTACATGAAAGCTGCGTCCTCTCCCTCAAGTTCGCCTACTGTGGTATGAACAAACCTACTTAAAAGGAACATGGAATAATGCAACACTATTTACAGCCCTTAAGTTTTTAATGATACACTATTGTGGCTTTTTGGGAGTAGATTACCATATGTCAAGAGGAAATAAAAGGAGAGCATTTATTTTCTTTAACCCCGTAACCACTTTACTCAGATAATTTTTCAGAAGTCCTCTGCATGAATGAAATTGAAATGTATATCAGCCTGAGTGGGCTCTTTTATTCAGCTGTCATTAAAATGGATGGATATGAATATGGAGCAGATCTAGAATTAGATCTGTTATGTTGCAGAGGATTTGAGACTGGTCCTGAGGTTCACTGTATACATAGAGCCATGGCTAGAATGGATTGGTTAACATCAGGGATGTTCTTTTGAGTCACACACATGGAGGTTGCAAGTGTTTTGATGAACAAAATCTCTCAAAACGATTCGTCTTTTATTAATGTTTTTTTTTTTTTTGCTTTAGTTATGACTATAAAAATGTTCTAGACTAAGAACACCGAAATTATTTAGCCTAAAAATGTAGGAATTAAATATTTTTAGAAGTGTTATAAGTCTTGCTATGAAGGTATTTCCCTGTATTTATTAGTTCAAAAAAGGGCCTGATGGCACCGCTGTTTTCTTTACAGGTAAATGGTTTGTAAGCACTGGGAAGGACAATCTGTTGAACGCTTGGAGGACTCCTTATGGCGCCAGCATATTCCAGGTATGTGGATCAATACACTTTGTCTGCAGCAAGGGCCAAACACACAGCCGTCTCCTTGCGGAAGGACACACCGACCGCTGCCTAACGAGGCCACCCTATCAGTGAAAACTGAAACCGAATTATTGACCTTACAAAGGAGTCTTTTTGAGGGCCAAACCTTGTTGTCACTGCAATCTAATCCATCTACCCCTGCAGTCAGCTAATCCTCCCCACTTAACTGTGAATGGGCCACTGTGTATTAACTGCTTTCAAGAATAATGCCTTTTTATCTTCTCTTTAACAGTCCAAGGAATCCTCTTCGGTCCTGAGCTGTGACATCTCAACAGATGACAAGTACATCGTGACTGGCTCTGGTGACAAGAAGGCCACAGTGTATGAAGTGATCTATTAGAACTGCTTTGGACCGGAGCATGCTCATGCTCAGGAACAGCACGCTCTTCCTCCGCCTATCTTCTCCTTAACGGACAACATGGAATCTGCTATTCGGCACAGGAAGTTTGGCAGTGCCAGACTAAAATGGATGGTGGCGCTGCTTTGGACCTGGATTTTTATGTCTGATTGAAACACTTGTACAGCAACAGTGGTTCTGCGAAGGCACTAAGAAAAAGGATACAAGATTTTAAAAAATTGTCTTGCTGATTTTTCCCGTTTCGATGGATTTTTTTTTTTTTTTTAATCCTTTTTGACTTTGGATAAAGTTCCATGAAAGCTAGAAGCGGCGCTTCTCTTTGGAGCTTTTCCTCAGAGGTCCTGTGAAAAGTGTACATAATGGAGTAATAAATGGCCTTTTATAGATTTATATTTTGGTGTCCAATTTCGCTTGTGATGGTTCTTTCTTGTTCTCTGTGATTTTTTTTTTCTGTCCCCTTTGGGGATGGAAATTAGATTAGGACTTTGTAAGAGGATATTCTGTTTCCTTCCCCCCCTCCCCCCTGTAGCATTTTTTTCCCATGTTCTTTGTCAAGAGCAACCTTTTTCGGAAATCTAATTTGGACGGGGTTTTTTCTGACAACAGCTATTTTTTTTTTTTTTTTGTTGTTCTCCTATTTGGTACAAAACAGATGCTCCACGGAGTATAGCCACACAGAACTCCAGAAAACCTTGACCCACACTGGTCCTGACTGATGAAAGAAAGTCAGGAGAAAGTCATTGTTTTTAGTCTCATTAGCCCACTGGCTTTGGTCAGCAGAAACTCAACTCTGAAATGAAGATCTGTCACTTAACACTGGCCGCTTTCAGTAATACCAAAATGGATAACTAACAACCGGAAGACTGATGGATTTCCTAAAAGGCAGCCGTGACTTGAGCTCAGTCTGTTGACTCAACCATTGTATGAAAAATTCATTGCACCGCTCTGCAAAGTCATCAGTCTGTGCAAGTTAATTATTGCCTTTCTTGTTTTGACGGCCTGTGACTGATATGCAAGGCTTGCTTGGTTACACATTTAGATGGTGAGCAAAACTACGCCCACATTTTACATCCTTGGTATCCAGTTTGCTTTCTTTAGCATTCACAATACTTTGCCTGGGAAAACTCTTGACAGGAATGGTCTCTGCATAAACTGTGTCACATACACTCATCACCCATAAGGACTGTACAGTAGGCAGTTGTTGATAAGTCAATAAACTGTATTTATATAAAATATAATCTTGACTGAATTTATGTGTTTAGGGAACACCGGAATGTTTTTTCTTCAAGAGAGTTATAGCAAAACAATGCAATACTACAAAAATACTGATTAAAAGTAGGTTAAAAGGGCAAACCCACTTCTGTTTTCATGACAAAATCTGCATTCTAACTCCTTTAAAATGGTAAAAATATTAATATATTGTTTTAATGTTGACATGTTCATATGGCTAATTGTAATTCAGTTATTACTGATTTTTGAATGCCATCCCGTCTGCTGTATTAACTGGCTATCTGAGATCAACTACAGCGTTAAAACCAGTCACTGAAAAATATAAATTTACAATTGTTTTTGTCTCAACTTAAAACTTACAAGGCTATTATTTCAATATGCCAGTTTTTATGTGGAGCTATTGGACGGCATTTATTTCAATGGTATAAAACAAGAGTTTTTATGCCCATTTATCTTTGTGACAAATTCAGTGAACTCGATCTGAAGGGGCAGCTAGTTTATTTCCAAAATGTGAAACACTGGGTATAAGTAAACATGACTGTTGAAATCATGTGTTTAGATGTATTTTTTTAAATGAGACTATAAAATTCAAAAACCATCTCAATTTTTGAGATTAAGAAAGCATATTAAGTGAAAGAAATTAATTGAAAAATACAATTATTGAATGCACACTTCTTTTTTTTTTCTATTTTTTTTACACTTGAAACACAATTTGGTTTGATTCCAACATATACCTTTCATTAGTAGGAGTCTATAACCATCACATCTTGATATGACAATATTTCTTCACTTTAACTTGGAGGTTCAGATCTTTCAAACTGTATTTGTCTCAATCGGAATAAAGCAAATCCGTAAGTATTCTTAAGCCAAAGAAGATATGCGTTAACAGTCCCCATGATAGGTGCTGTCAGAATGGGGACTTCCTGTCATTTGTATCTGGCGCTTAGGAGTTATAAGGAATCCCACAATCCTTTGCTTGACAGGATGCATAAGTACAGAAACCTTACAAAAAATGACCAAAAATATGTTATTGCTTCACGTTTACTTTATGTGACACATGCAAATCTGTGGACCTTTATATGTTTAGGGTTTTATAATGGGGAACTTCAGCTGTCCACAAGAACTGTTAAAGTTGTTTTTTTTTTTTTTTAAGGTTTTTTGCAGGAAGGCTGATGTCCCAATTTGACCAGCATCATGCATGTGCGTTTCCATCACATCAGTGGCAATTCTAGACCAAATTTACCAGGGGGTCATGGAGGGGCCAGTGTTTTTATATGGGAGCAACAACTTCATTTTGAAATCAATAAAATAAAGCTGTTCAAGTACATATTTATTTATCAGAAATGTATTTAGTATTATGTCCTTGGTTCAGGGCCCACAACAGGGGCCAGGACCAGTTCAACAGGTACACTGGGCCCTGTTAACTCCTGTCTAAGGCACAGCCTTCCTTTATACCCACAACAGTGTTCTTACTGTTGATCCTGTGAAATATGAAGGAACGAAGACTAGGAACTAAAATGAGTAGTAATTGGATTGAGTCTAGATTCCACCTTAGATTTTTTTTCTTGAATTACTTCCAGACTCTCGCTTCTAGAGTTTACATTTTCATACAGTTCAGTCACTCTTGATTTGCATGGATGCAGGAGCTACAGATAGTGGAAAATGAAATACCTTTTCATCTTTGGTTTTCTTACTGACTCCCAGATGCTTTTTGTAAAATTGGCGGATTCAAAAGTTAGTAATTATTTTTAGTTTGTTTCAAGTGAAGTAAAATCAGAGCATTATGCTATCACTACCATGTTTCATTTACTTTTGTTGATGTAGCTATTCTTTTAAAATTATTTGACCATAACACATTCTTCTGAAAGGTCACCGAAGTCTTCAGTCAGGCTTCAATGTTTTTATTAAGGAAAGATTTCTGCCTTGCAACCTTTTCTAGAATATAGGAGATTGTTGTCAGTGAGTGCAGCAAGAAAGGCAAACAACATTTAAAGTGTTGCAGACAGGTTTTTTATGTCACTACTATATATGATTACATTTTTAATTCTTTTTTTTGTTCTGAATGCTATCTTTGTACAATTAAATATTTTTTGACTTAAGCTAAAGGATGCGACTCTTAGTAAAAGCCTACAAGTAGAGCTTTTTCAGGTTCCTTAGATTTGCTGCAATTGATGACATCTGTAAACTGAAGCCTAAATGCTGAAATTAAATCAAAAGTTGCTTAAAGTGTTAGACTAAACGTGTGTGCACGCTTATGTTGTTTATGTTTGCTTCAGATGCAATGGTTTTTATCCTATGAGCCACATATCACTATTAAACTAAATCATTTGCAGAAAAATAAGAGATAAAGGCGTGATCACAGACGCCATTAAATTCAACATTACTATTCATTTAAAAAATGCAGGTTTTCTAACACATACAGATTGCTTCAGTGTTTCCAGATGCTTGAGGAATAACTTCTGTCATGAGCTCTTATTACAGTTAAACTTATTATCATTTGACTTTTTATCAAACACGCAGCCTATAAATGTATGATATAGTTTCACATATAGAAATTAAACATTTTAATTAATCTTGTCCATAAAGTTTTCAAGTGAATTTCTTTGTTTTGCTATTGAATTGCATAGAATATTCTCAAAATTAAAGATTAGAGACAGTTTGTATTTCTACATCACCAATACTTTGGACCGAACAGTGTCTGTGCAGTTAAGATCCACATTTATAAGTCATTGTGAAGGTGTCTTGTCCTTGTGTCTACAGATTGGGAACCAAAACCGTGTCCTTAAGTCCCTGTTTGGGTGCATCTTGTTACACTCGCAGGGATTCTCCCATACAGTAGCGTTGTCTGCATTTACAGTACAGCCAGGCTCTCCCTGACAGTAAATGGAAGTGCATCAGCAAATGGCTCTAAATGCATCCAGGGCTGACATCCATCTCAGGAGAACTGCAGACATAAGCGGAAGACACTCCGGGTGCTGTTAGAAAGGCTGCGGTGGACCTCTTGGCTTAACTGTAACTCAGAAAATGACTGAGCTCACATTAATATTTGAAGGATGAACTCTGTGCCACTTTCAAAGTCATAGCGTGCCCCAAGTGTGGTCACTGTCGGCTCCTCATTGGGTTTTCGTGGTTCCACTATGACATCACATGGCTGTCTCAGTGTAACACAAAGGGACAGAAGTTTCATTCAGAGGCACTTCAGGAAAAAAATGACGTAAACACAGCTCTTGAGGTCTTTTGAGTGGCCTTTTGGTCACTGAATACTTTTGGGCATGATAAGTTGAATGACCCAGTCCATCCACTCCAGAGCAACACTCTTCCCAGACCATGTGCTTGAAGCAGTGAGCTCTTCATAAGGCTGTCTCTCCAGAGATGTTGTTGTTGGATTACAAAAGCGGGCCGGATGCTTTCAGCATGGAGCCAGCCGCTGTGCTACGCTCTCACGGGCTCATTTCTTACAAGCTGTAGTCTTTCTTTTCCCCCTATGAAGTGTGTAGTTCCTGTGTGCGTTTGTACCTTAAGCGCCCTGCTCAAGTACGATTTTCTTCCTCTCTAAATCAAACAGTGGAATATCTGCAGATGAAAGGCTGAACCTCTCAGAGCCTAATCGTGGACATCGAGGAGGTCATTGTCTTGCCTTCCGCTGATCTACGTTTCAATAGGCGGCTTTCAGTGGGTTCTCATGCAAAAGCCCGTGCTGCTCTCGACTATTTAAAGAAGGGCAACGGTGCAGGCTGAGAAACTAGAGTGGCCTAAGTGCTTTACAGAAGTTCAAAACACAAGAGCACAGTCCAGTTCCATAGTCAGCTGGTATTGTTTGAACAAAACTGTAATGGCATGCAGGAAACCAAGTGGTGATCAATAATATAAGATATTTTGGGGTGGTTTAACAAGTAGCACTGAGCACAGTTAGTCGTGAGCTTGTCGCTTGCATTAAGGTTAGCAGAGGTTTTAAAAATCAATTGGCTTTTGGCAATGAGTTTTAAAACCAACATATCTTATCATACCAAAGAGTTTTAAGGTCCTTTAATGAGATACCTGGACCAATACTGGCTGTAGGGTGCATCAAGTAATACAATGCTCCCTCTCCGCTACCTGTGCTGCATACTTTTGTTCATCCGACTGAAAGAAGGCTTCTACATGTTTCCATATTAACAAAAAAGATAGTTTTGCTGCTTGTTCATTTTACTTTCACTTGTAAAAACAATACAATTTTGGAAATTCAAGGAGAGTCACCCCACAATTGTATTAGGATATAACACTGGTATAGAATTACAATCAGTAAAATATTATTACATAGGGTTTAAGACTAAACACCAGTTCTTGCCTTGTTTGGTGATAATTGCCATTTTATCTTACTTCTATTTAGTGTCTGGAAAAAAAACTGCTTTATGCTCATGTACTGAAATTATTGGTTCTACTGTGAAATATTTTGATACAGTGGGGAGAATAAGGGGGCCAACATCTTGAAATCGTGTGTATAATTAAAATAGTTTTTAATTTTATTTTATCTGTAAAAATCAAATGCTGTAACAATGATTAAGATTTTCAAGCCTACTGTATTTATATGGGCGCCTTTACTCACAAATTGACAGATTATGGGCTCCAGATCAAAGCAGAATAGATTTGACCTTTTATTTAATGTTACCTTGATTCCCTGACAGTAGGTAATGAGTAGAACATAGTAAATTACTTTTAATAATTGGTTGCCCAAACTTGAACTGATTAGTGGTGAATATAAAACATTGTCTTGGACCTGAAATATCAAATAATAAAAAAGAAATAACATACACAAAAAATAAAGTAAGAAACAACAAGGGTAAAATGACCAGATCCATTATTAAAGCTCCAATTTATCTTGCTTTATTTCTTAATTTAAAAATTATGATAGAATGAAAATGGTATTTTACTAAGTGTTCATTTTAATATGATCATCTCATACTGCTCCCTCCTTAACCACAGCCCACCACAGTTTTGCTTGTTCATTTTTGCTCATACTCTTTTTGATATCTTTTCCTTTCCATCTCACAGGAAATCTGTGCTTTTTGTGTTTTTTTTTCTGAGAGCATAAGACTGGCACCTTGCTGAAATTCAGAATAATAATCCTCTAATCACCTGAGCATTGCCAGTCCTGGGTTTTATCTCCAATGCATGTGAAAGCCCCCAGTGCCTAGTGATTACAGCATTTGATCTGGGTAATAATGTCTTCACTGTTGCCCTGCCTAGGGCCCAAAGGCAACACAGCTCTAATCCACAGTGCATTCTAGTGGAATCGCATTACACAAAGACCACCAGGGTTCTCTTATAGAGGGGAGGGCGAGGGGTGGAGGGTGGGGGTGGTGGGTGTTAAAGGAGGAGGTTGCCATGGAAACAAGCTCCCTTCTCTCTGTTTTTCTCTCTCCCCTCTCTTTTATGCAGACCCACACACACTTACACTACAGACACACTCACTACTGGGACAGATAAGAAAAAGACAGGTTCTGCGTTTACTTTCCATGGACCCTCCAATCCCCAAGCAGGCTGAGCCCTGATAACATGAAGCCTGTACAGTCACCGACCACTGACGGCAGATAAGCACTCCAGCAGAGCAGAGCAGTCATCTCCCTCCAACCAGGATGAACAAACCTGGGAGACCCGGATTCATTTGGATTAGGGTGGATTGCTGCTTGCCAATGCTGCCTCTGCCGCTCGCTGTGCTCAGACTGCTGATGTTCATGCGGCTGTCTACATGAAAACTTGATGTTGCTCTTAACCCTGCGGAGAGCTTAGTGAAACGACACGGCCACACGAGAGGACTGGATGCTATTTTAGATATTGAGGTCAAGGGGGCTGTCATCATTGGCCACGTTTGTGGCAATGTGGCTACTATGATAGAAGAAGTAAACATTTTCTTGGGTTCTCCTGAGATGGGAAAGCACGCTCTATCACCTCAGCCTCTAAGCATGTCTTTTTAATAATGCTGGTAGTTTTCCAGGGTGAAGAACTATCAGGAAGTTCTTGAAATCCAATAAACAATATGGTTAGTGATTAGAATTTCTTATTAAATGAATGCCCTCTGAAAGGACCCGCACGCTCTTTGATCATAGGATCAAGAAGACTACAAGAGCTTCTTTATTATGTGCATTATGCTAAGATGCTAATTATTTTTCCACACACATTCTGTGATTAAAGCACAGCTAGAGGTGTGTAGGTAACATGACTAATTACAAAGAAAACGTTGATATTGAGTTAAGGTGGTGGGAACTGGATTTCCCTTTGGCAATACTTTGCCTATGTTTATGTTTAATTATTATCTAAAATAATTAGCTCAATAACTTTATTTTGAATGTATTCTAAATAATTACCAAGGAAAACTTCCAATTTTTTGAACATAGTAGTGAGACTTAAAAGTCCAAATATCATTAAATTTAAAAACACCTCTAGTTTAACTTACAGCCTTTTAAAAATATTTTTGACTAACCAATACAATTTCCAAAGAGAATAATAAAGACAGGCCTAATAAAGTAATGATAATTTGTAGAGATTTTATTGACATTTTTATCTTTTCACTGTTTTTAAGATTGTTGGACGATTGCCTGGTTGTTGTTAAAATTGTAATTTAATCATTTTCTATTTTGGGTACAGATCCTTTAGTTTTCACTAGTTGTACCTCTAATATCCTGGCTTGTCTTATTTATAAATGAATATGCCTTTTTCTTATTAACTTAGATCAAGATTCAATTATGCATCAATGAATTAGACTCCTACAGCAAATCAGGTTCAATCCTTTATCTATACCTGCTTATCCAAGGAGGGCCATGTGGAGCCGGCACCCATCTACAGCTGTCGTTCTGTGGATGGAGGTGTACACGATAGACAGATCATCAGTCCATCACAGGACAATGCAGAGACACACGGAACAAACAACCATCCACATGCACACTTGTACCTAAGGGCAATTTAAAGTGACCTATTAAAATAACATGCATGTGTTTGGAATTTGACAGAAAACACCATGGAGAAAACCACAAACTGTAGTTAAAAGCCTTCAGCTGATCCAAAATGCTGCAGCCAGAGCTCTGATGAAAATTAAAATGAGAGATCATATTTCTGCTATTTTAGCTTCCCTTCATTGGATTCATGTTAAAACCAGAATATAATATACAATCCTCCTTTTCACATATAAAGCCCTAAACAGCCAAGCTCCATCTTATAGCAGATGTCTGGTTGTTCTCTATGTTTCTAACAGAGCACTTCCCTCTCAATCAGCTGGTTTACTAGTGAGTCCTGGAATTTGTAAAAGTAGAATGAGAGGCAGATCTTTTAGTTATCAGGCTCATTTCCTTTTCCACATTCGGTCTACCTTTAAAGCTAAGCCTAAAACTTCCCTTTTTGATAAAGCTAACAGAAGGACTCAAGGTTTCCTGAACTATACTACAGTTATGCTGCTATACGCTTAGGCTGCTGGAGGACATAGGGACCACTGTACATCATTCTGCTTGAATTTATCTCTGTTCTCCAATTCTTCTGGATTTTTTAGTTTAACCTTAACTTTATTTTAGCTGTGCTTCTTGTCATAGTAGCTTCACCTGGTATGTCCTTTTTTGGCTGTGACTCTATGATGGAAAGAAACATCAGCTGGGCTGCTTCCATCAACCCCTCAATTATTATTGATAGAGTTGGTCTTTGTTCTCTCCTAAACAGAACATGTGCTGGAGGTTTCTTCATATTAAAATAGAGTTTTTCCTCTCAACTTTCGCTGCATGCATGCTCTGTGCAAAGGGATTGTAGGAGGAGTGTATCCACAGCCTGGTTCACAACGCAGGTTTACTGAAAACTAACCCTTTTTAAAGCCTGAAATCAGGCATACTCTGAGTTTTCCATTTCAAAAACATAATTTACACAACCTCTGTTTCTGTTACTGTAGTAATGTTTTCCCCCAAGCTAACCTGGTCAGGAGCAGGTTATGTTCAATAAACTCAGAGTTTCCTTTGTCTCTGCCCTACTTAAAGCCAATCACGTTGTTTTACTTCATTTACTAGGTCAATTTACTAGGTGTTAACAACACAAACATGGCATGTTCTTCAGATTAGGATCCAATTAAAGAATGAGCTGCATTCCTTATCAGATAATTATTTACAGGAAGAGGGTTCTCAGACTGTGTCCTTTATATTCAGAAAGTTATCTTTATTACATGCATCCACAACCATATACGGTCTCACATTTGCAACACAGACTTCTTGAACAGGTACTTAACAGAAGTTGATATCAGTGAGAGAACATTGATGTTTTTGATAACAGCATTATAGTAAACAACTGCACAGTCAAACAGCCACTTAATATTTAATGTGTAAGACATAATAAAAATGAGGAGGAACCCCATGGGATGATGCAAAGGTCCTACCAGTTTGAACAACGGTTTTATACATCATCTTCAACTGCTGACAGGTAATTTCATCTAAATAGAATACGTCGATCAACTACCATTCAATCATTAAGCTAGCTTTCCCCATAATGTGCCGGTGTAAATTCTCAGTCATCCAGGACATAGCAACCACAAACAGAATTAATTCGGAAGACAACCGGACCTTCACTCAGTTTTTTGAAGATTTTTCAAGATATCCAGGAGTCATTGTCAATTCTGTTGGCTCTCACCAGAACAATCTAAAGTTGGAGTGCTGATATATTTAAGCAGAATGGAGGTCCATCCTCTTGCACACATTCCAAGTCAGATGGAATGACAGTGGTATGACACAGACACTTCCTGTTGCCTGGTGTCATGGTAACTCGTTGAACTAGGGCTTCGCTAATAATGGCTTTTTAGTGGACCTAGTCAGAGTTGATCAAACTAACTCACAGCAACCGTTGTGAAACAATACACTCAGAGCTTCCATCCTAAGGCTAGATCTATTCAGACTTGTGGATCTGAGTCTGAATTTGTGAAACCTGCTTTATGAAACAGGCCTTTGTAAAGTCAATGATGCAATCAACTGGTAGAAAACTTTTTTACTAATCTGACTGTATAATCTAGTTGAGTAACCTCTGTAAAGTACTTTGTGGTGATATGTGTTGTGAAGCGGTCCTATATAGATAAAGTGAACTGAATTCAAACTCTATTCACAAGGACCTCAAGCCATGAACCTAGGACCTTCTTCCTGCAAGGAGGTGGTGCAAACCATTCAATCATACTAAATATTGATATTATATATTGATAATCATGTTGAATTACTCTGATTAAATAAACAAACATCAGGACTTTTAGTATATTACAAAGGAATAAAAATCAAGCTTATCAAGACAATAAATATAATCTCTTGGGTGTTTTCCTGTATCTGAAGCAGTTATTAACAGATCTTATTTTGCACACAGTAAAGACCAAAATATTTCTACGCCCATCAAATGAATGCACCAGTTTTCTTAGGTTTACTTGCACTAGCATGTACTAGAGATTAGGGCAATTTCAAAGAGACACAGAAGCCAAGCTTAAAACATATCTAGAACAAAACATGTATGTAAACTTATTTTAAAATTGACACTAGAGTGAAATAAAAGTTGTGAAGGAAATTTAAAAATGTGGTTTTTCTAGTTAACACCCTGATGTATGGAGCTATTTGTCATTCCCATTGCCCCTGCTGTTCCTGGCTGAAGCACAGCCATGTTCTATCAAAAGAGTGAGGAGGCAATCTTTCAAAAAGGATCTGTTTTTTTAAAACACATTATGACATAATCATGTTTTCTCTCTAAAAGCCCAGGGGGAAACCTGTCTGTCAGACTGCAGCCCTCCCTTAGCTGTCTAGGCCTAAGCAGAAACAGCAGTTGTGTGTTAATAGAACCCAGAGGCACTCTGAAACCTTACCCATTCTGTGTTATACTCTCAGCCAGGAGATTAAAGTAAGGGAAACTTTACAGGAGGCTGGATAATTGCCCCTGTGTCTCCAGCAGACAAAAGGCAACGCTCTGGCAATTCCCCTCAGTAAATTGTCAAGAGAGGCTCAAGGATCCTTCAAGGCTGCAGCAAATTGTACAGTGCTGTCTAACAAACTACCAATCTCTGGATATTATGAGGCTTCCATATATCTTCGGCCATAATGACAGCCTGCACTGCTGTAATAGAGTGCAAGCGCACTTCCAATAGAAAGATTGGTACCTAGGCTCCCACTCTTTGCTTTTTTGCTTTTCATTTTTGTTCCCATTTGTATTTTGATTTATTTTTTTTATCATTTTTATGTCAGTCCGGGGTTGTTTGGTGGCTGTTACCACCAACAGCAGATTGCAACCTTTCCGCCTGAGGGCCACTTCATTCCCTGAAAGGAAAACAAATAAATAAATAAATCTGAAAACAGTTAATGAGCTGCCATCCATGCTTGGTGTTAAGAGTGTCTCCAAATTAACAGCAGCTTTTGTCATGGCTCTCCTCTCTCACTTTCTTCCACCCTTGCTCCTGTTGTTCAATTTTCTCCCTCTACCTGCCTGCTTCACGCTCCAGCAACTCTATGTCTGGGGCTCTGGCACTGAGCGGCGTTCTTTGTCAGCACGGTTCATGTTTAGAATTAGCCGTTTAATGAGAACAAAAGAAATTAATTGGTGGTTTAGGCCTAATGAGACGTCTGTGAAATTAACAGGCCTCGTCAATAGGAGCAAATAAAATCCTTCACCGCAATGTTGGGGAGCATTATTCTGACAAAGCTTTTGACACAATGATGAATAGCAGGTCAGGAGAGACCATCTGTGCTTTTTTAAACCCTTGCAGAAGGCGGGGGGGTCGGAATGTGGGCTGGTTTCGAAGAGACGGTGATAAAAGATGGAGCGAGGCTCAAAACTGGGGGGAGGGAGAGTAGGAAAAAGCTGAGAAAAAAACAAATTCACCAGCTTTATTCATCACCCTTTAGCATGATACCGCTGTCTAACCATGGTTACAAAGGAAATAAAAAACACGGGCATTAGCATGTGAAAGGCACCGGGTCTCTGACTATGCGTCCAGAAAGCCAAAGAGCTCTGATTTCGAGGGATATTTAACCTCCATTCAGACAGCAACAAAGGCCTGGCTGTCGCGCTGAGAGCAGTGGTTCAGCCTGATTGGGGCTCTGGGGGGAGGGATGGTGAGAGCGGAGGAGGGGGACAGGCAGGATCACAGACCTCATTTGTTCCCCCTCTTTACTTTAGCCTGTCTCTGTTCCCAATGAAGAGCAGCATTTCCTCTCTCTCTTCCCCCCGCCCCGCTTCCCTTTGCTCTCAGAGTTGTAAATGTAAAACTGGAGGAATAAATTGGATGGGAAGGAGGTGAGGAGGTAGCACAGAGAGCAGTAATACATCTCTATCATGTTCACTGACCTTTATTTACCGAGCGCTCAGCAACATCTTTATGGGTCTGCCGAGCTTCCACCCCTTTTAATGGCTGAGATGTATGAAAGTTGCGGACGTGATGGAGGTGGTTATCTGCATGTCCTCGGCCACAGCCTTATGACTCAGCCTCTCTTCGGCCACCCAGAGGGGCCGGCCCTGTCCAGCCCTGCCCTGCCCTGACCAGCTCAGCCTGTTTGTGTATCATGGAGAAACTGTTTGCTTTCCTGTGCTGATCAAATAAACAGGCCATGTCTTTGGGGTAATGCGGGAGGTTGGAGTAGTGATGTTGTTTAGCTCTATGGTCAAAGATAAGGAATTGTTTGATGCAGTAGAGAGAAACGAGAGCGATTTAGGTCAGCTAATCTGATTTACACAGAGATGGTCTGGCTGTTGCAGGGAGCAGTAATTACATAGAGGGATTAAGCCACCCCCCCCTTTCCCAAAGCTGCTAGCCTAGAGGAGAGAGGGGTGCCAGCTTAGGGCCTGAGAACTGCTCGAGTATGTTGCTGCAACAACAACAGCTTGAGCAGCTCTTGGTAAGGATTAAAAATGGCGGAGATTGTGCTCAAAACAATGGAAGCATTAGGAAAAACTAGAGTTGCTGATCTCCTTCACAAGCATATAATTAAAATGTGATGACTTGATTTTCATTGGCCAAATATCACAGTAGATGAGTACATATCCATCCATCCATCCATCCATCCATCCATCCATCCATCCATCCATCCATCCATCAATCCATCCATCCATCCATCCA
>JAUZNJ010086502.1:0-23100 GCA_034780135.1 Jordanella pulchra
GTTGATGTATGGAGAGGGGGACGGCGCAGGCGTGGGCAGGAGGCGGCGCTCATTTGGATCAGACGGAGGCGGCAGACACGGCGACGTATGGAGAGGGGGACGGTGCGGACGTGGGCAGGAGGCGGCGCGCAGCTAAATGAGAGGTGTTTTCCTGAAAAGTAAGACATATGTCTTACTTTCGGGGTTACTTATATTAGCCAACCCCCCTGAAACCCCCGATACCTCTTACAATCGGGGGTGTCTTACTATCGGGGAAACACGGTAACATAACTAGTTTCAACCTTTTCTTAGACCATATTCAGACAGCTTGGATACTGAACCACTACTCACATTACTTTAGCAGTCGATGAGTCCACTGACATTTATTGATGAGATATTGGACTGATTCCACTGATCTTAACATCATCATCCTTTATTGCTACTGCTCCAATTTTAACTGAGTTGTAGTATTCGACATTTGAGTGTTAAATTCGTTTGTGAACAAATGCATTAACTTTTTTGTTTGTGCCCGGTTTGAAGCACGGTAATCATATTCAAGTTATTACTTTTGTTTTCTCTCTATGTTGGTCCATAGCAAACAGGTTTTCTACTTACTTTTTTTTTTTACAACAAAGACAAGGGCTTTAAAACCAAAACATCGAGCAGGTGTTCAAACACTCCACTGGGAGAACAATAATAAAGGTGAGTGATAATCCTGTGAAGTTTTGTCATTACAATCAACATCAACACATGACCTTTTAACTTTTACAGTTAAAGCTTTAATAATTGTTTTGCTTTAAGAAAACCATCTGGAACAATGATGGTAAACATGTTTCACTGGAAAAGTAATTAAAATTTAGTATAAACACAATTTAAAAAAAAAAATGTGATGCCGCTGTCAATGAGCAAATCATGCAGGGGACAAATCTCATTAGTATTCCACATACTGATACAACAAATAAAGTAGCAGCATTCTAATTGCCTATTATTTCCCTCAACCCTGCATCACTATTATTTCCCTCAACCCTGCATCACTGACATATAAAGTTGAAAAAATGTCATATTTAATATTTCGTGTGGAATTACAGAGTAAAAAACTACCATTTTCTATTCTGTCCCCTATGCAGATCAAGTTGTGCAGCTTTATGAATCTGAGAAACGTGTTTGTGTTCCGGGAGTCTCTGGTTTATGAGGCAAGCAGGAGTTGATATTGTTAAAACTAAAGAAAAACTCTCTTGGCCGAAGATTCATTTGGTTTTAGGTCCAGTTATATAAATCCCTCCACAAACCTAAGCTACATTTGGAGAGGGAATTTAAGCCATTCCTCAACTCACGTAAAATGGATCTGTTACAAACAGCACCTTGTAAGATAGTATTAGCTCTGTTGTAGTTTCACTATTTGATGAGACACCATAACTATTCTCAGGAAACTGGCCTGGTTTTGCATGGACATATGATGAGGCAACACACATTAGATGATCAAAAAACTGCCAAGATTAAAGTGCTGAAACTGTGCAGTCTTCATTTAGTTCATTTAGGAGCATCAAAAAAAAAGATGGACGACAGAGAATATAATAATCAACTCACTGAGGATGATCCAATTGTTTATATGTAAAGTCCAGCACTGCATGCTTTCTTATGCTAACAATAGAACCAACTGGTAAAGATGCAGCAATCAGAGTTTGGTCCTAAGTTTCCAAACTCTGCATTATCTAAAACAGAAAGGTTGGAAGCTCAAAAAGATAAAAACATAGCAGTTTTAATTTATTGCATAAAATTTAAGTTATCTGTAAAGATTTCACTCTTTTAAAGAGTAGCAGTCTGAATGGTAAGGGAAAAATATCTGGGTCTTTTTCCATGTAGTTTCTCCCCATTTTACAAAAAAATAAAGAGTTAAGTAAAAAGTCCTAAAAAACTGTTTATACCTGAAACTTAACACAAGCAAGCTTCACGTTTCATACCCCTGGCAGATTGAAGTCTAATCTTTTAATTCTAGCCACATATATCTTCTGACTGGTAGCAATGTGCAAGGGGAAGAAAAGATTGAAGGGCTGGCAAGGAAGTCTGTCTAACCTAAAAGACTTGGACTTGAAATTTTTATAACACAACTGGAAACATACAGCCGGTTAGTAATGGGAAGGGATTGACTGCTGTAATAACAAAGTGTTTTCATTAAAAATTAACAAGAGTATAAGCATTTTTTACGCACCAATTTTCAAAACTCAAAACAGATAAATCACTACATTAACGCACTGTGTACTGGAATTTGAATGATATAGGTCTAATTTCCAATCAGTATAAATAATATTGGCATAATTAAGAATAGTTCTATGTAGTTTGTTCCACTGAAAGCAAATGTCACTGATTTCCAAAGCTGAGATAACACACTGAACTAGATTTTCAGATAAAATCTCTGACTTACGATACACGCTAAAAACAAAATGAACAGCTGACAGTCTAAAATCTAGTTTCCCTCTGAACACTTCCTGGTTCTTTTCTTCCACTGACTTAATGATTTTTAGAGCCACACAAAACAATTACAAGAGAAATATTGGATAGTTCATGCAGACACTGTCTGACATACGTAGATGCCCTTCATAGGATGGAATTGATAAAGCGATCATGATTTAATTTGAAGAGTTTT
Source organism: Jordanella pulchra (assembly GCA_034780135.1). Taxonomy (NCBI): domain Eukaryota; kingdom Metazoa; phylum Chordata; class Actinopteri; order Cyprinodontiformes; family Cyprinodontidae; genus Jordanella; species Jordanella pulchra. The sequence goes on from JAUZNJ010086502.1 coordinate 2,624, forward strand.
ATTATTATCAGCATTTAACTACTACTGCTTGGGTATTGTGCATTTTTTGCCCAGAAAATTATCAAATCTTGGAGGTTCAGTGCGATGGCTTTGCAAACTTTTAAATACTAGATTAAGCAAAATACAAAAAAAAACAAAAAAAAACACAGGAAGCAACAAAATGGTCTAGACAAACACAGTCAAAAATGTAAATGGTTCAGCAAATTAAATCTTGTATAAATACCAAAAAAATTATTTAATTCTTCAAATATGTGAATGAATTACACCATAAGTATAGCTCTTAGAGCTACAATCTATAGATGTATTATTTAATAGCTACATCTCTCATAAAATTGTGAAGTCTTGCCCCAGTTTTGCAAAGCGTTAAATGATCCTTCTTCAACCCATTTTCTCCATCTAATTGACTTAAGCTTATGCTTTTAAAAAGGTTGCAAGGAGTTTATCAAATTAACCTTAAAGGAAATCATTGGAAGGTGAATACCTACTTGTCATCATATGTGAAGCTTAGAATGTCTGTCTAGATGATTGGCTGATAAAAAGCTCCTCGTGATCAATGAGTAGACTAAATATCCATGTTTCTTTAAAATGCAATAACAACGTCTAAATGCAACTACAACGTCTAGGTAGCACAGCTAGCATTTCTGAGTCTCTCTTTCCAATAACAGGTTGTTTTAAGTGCAAGGAAATGTCACCCCAGGATTCATTTGCTTCTGTCATGTATTGGATATTTAAGATTTAGTGACATGATGATGACATTTCCACTTTAAATTGCTTGTAGCTGTTTTTTCCAGGACTTCTTAATGCTTTCTCTAAAAAAAAGGTCTCTCTCCTCTTTTGTATCTTACTGGCTAAAACTGCTTTGAACTGCTTTTCCTGAATATGAAGACCAACTTTATGTAAAATCCAGGAATTTAATGGTTTTTACAGGATCATCAAACTGTTTTTGAATCGTTTGTGATGCCACGTTTTAGAAAAATGTTTCCTTTGAATTTCATCTTTAAACTGAAAATAAACCTGAGGAAACCACTTCTTTGCAACACTAGGGAAGCGGTCGAGATCCAAGCCTTCAAAGAGTTTCAAATTATCTTTAGCTGTACTTCAACAAACCAGCAAAGGTTTTGTTTTCAGTCTAGATTTTCTACACAGATATTTTACTAAAGAGCTTCACGTTTTATGTTCTGGAAAAGGTTAATTTTAAGATGCTGCACGTCTAAACCTCAGCTGCACAGCAGCTGGACCATATTTAGTATGTGCCTGGCTTCTTTAAGAATAAATGAGGGATTTTTTTACAATACGATACATATGTCAATGGGAAAAAAGATAAAACTAACCAAAAATATGTATTCTTTATTGACGTTATTCACAGCACAGAAATGAAAATGGGATAACACGTTAGATCTGTAATGAATTGAAATTGGTTTAAAAATGTAAGCCTAGTCAAAGCTCTAACACTGGTAAGATTTGATTTAATATAATATAAAACTTAACGGTGATATAAAGCCTTAATTCTGTTGCTGAAAACAAGCGAAAGTAGTTTATCACAAAAAACAAAAGTACAAACCAAAACATTAAATATGACAGAAGAAACACTTGTAATACAAAGAGAGGTTTTATTCATTATTTTTTACTATAAAATAGATGAATTATTAATTTTTTCTTGTCCAGATGTATGTTTTTCTATGTTCTATGTCAAACAAAACCACTTTAATAAGCCAGAAACATAAGTGGAGTGAAAGGCTGACGATTCCTTTTAAAAAAGGAAAAGCTCTTTAGACTTTATCACTTCCATCTATAGCTATAGTGTTTATGTGCACATTAGTCTTTTTAATTGAAACTTGTTTCCCGGATGAGTTTGGTAAATGAATAAAGCTAGTGAATTAATCTGAAGAAATAAAGAGTGTTTTTAATTTAATAGGTCTGTTCTGTTGATTATTTATATATGTATGTAAGCACAATTAGACAAGGACCCAGTACATTATAACGCTAAAGGAAACAGAGTGCTGAACACATCAAAGCCCTTTACACTGAAGTGCTCACTCCTCACCAGTAAACAGCTAGCTCCCACCTGTTGTTTTTGGACCTATGTGTTGTTGCTGGATACAAATAGAAAAAATCTGTGCTGTGCCTGACGCACGGAGGGGGGCCTTTAGATGTCTGCATGAGCGTATCAGTACTTGGCAACTGACTCACCAGGGAGCTGCAGGCTGTGAACAATCCTAAAACCTACAAATGGTCGTCCATTTCTACACATCTAGTTCTGCTTAGCTTGAACTACTTTTCTTTTAAAACAATCAATAGTGACGACAACATAAAACATGACTTTTGACCTTTATGCCAAACAAAGCTACTGGATTCTGTCATCTGATACCAGCAGAGTATTTGGAATTAAATTACTGGATGAATAGTAAACATTCAGTTCAACATATGAATAAATCCCAGAAAAAAGACTTCGATTTTAAGGAAAGCAAGCAGATAAAACCTAGAAATGTACGGTAATTTTTCCAGTCTCATGCAAAGATGAAATGCCTTGTTATAGCTGAGATAAAAAATGTGAATTTAAAAAATACACCTTAAAAGACATATTTAGATCCCAATGTTTTATGACAGTTTGCTGAACTTTCACAATAAGATGCAAAAAGATATTGGGGAATAAATAGATTTATCAAAGTGGTGTTTTTAAAACCACTTTTGTATCACAAAATTCAATGTATTTTATTGGGATTTTAACTGATCTTTCAATGCACCTCGATGTTAATGAATAAATATCTAAAAAAAGTGTCCCCTGCGTTTGTGCTAAGCCCCCATTTTGGCTAAGACCTTAAATGAATAATTCCCCATCTGTTATCGTTAATAGTGTACTGAGTGAATCTGGATGTGAAGGCTTTAGAGGTCTGTTAAAAAACAAGTAAACAGCATTATAAAGACCAAGGAACATATCTTAAAGGTCAGGGAAAAGCTGCTGAAAAAGTTTAAAGCAGGGTTGGGTTTTAATATTAACATAACTGATGGGCGACATAAGGTGAAAAATTATCAGAGACTTAAGATTCCAGAGGAAGTTTAGCTTTTGGAAAACCACTAATCTAGAGTCAAAACTACAAAGAAAGAAGGTAGATCAAAACCACATTCAAATGTTGGTGTCAGACCAGAGAAAAGTTCTTCTAAACCTCTCTCCTTAGAATCTGACTTGTGAAACTATTTTTTCATAAAAGGCAAAGATTCTAGTCATTGAGTGCAGAGTTGGTATAGGCATACCTCAAAAGACTTTTGTTTTTTTTTTCACAATTAGAACTGTCTCAACAATAGCACTGACTGTTGGAATTACTACAAAAGCATTCCACACTTTTCAGATTTTCATTGCAAAATGTTTTTTAAAATAATTTTGTCTTTTTTCTTCAATTTTTGGTTTTCGCGAAAAAATCCCAAATAAAATCTATTCAAGCTTTCAGTGTAAAATTTGAAAAAAATTTAAAAAGGAAAGGAATAATTTTGTGAGATACTGAATGTATTTTGCCATGTGACTGAAATAGGAACCTATATTGAGTCTTACCGTAGTCGCAGTACCATGTTCATAGCACCTTGAATGAAGGGTGTGTGCTCATATGGCTCCACCTGCATTGAAAATACCTGGGAATAAATCTGGGTTTTTTTCCTCTTTATGCACTTTTAACATCTGTTAGACAATAAAAAATCACATTCTGCAATGGAAAATGAGCATGTTCTCAGAATAAATAGCTAAATCTATAATAAACGAAAAGACTGAATACATGTTTGTAATCTGAAGGGACATTTTTAAGGGGAAAAGCAGAGGAAGAAAACATGAAGGTATAACATGTGATTTTCATGCACTATTATTACAGCACTATATTACATGTGATCATTTATGTGAGAAAGATTTTATATTTCAGATGAAAGATAGCTGCTCAGTTAATTTCTAAAACGTACATAAGACTACCCCTAAAACAGCTCTGGCTCACTTTCACAATGACAATAGCCTTCGAAAATGAGTTACAGTGGTGGTAAGTCTTCAGATGAGATACACCTAAGCCACTGCGCTGGCACTATCAGACAGACAGCCATTTTCTGTGAGTTATTACTGCTGAGAGCATCCATCCTGGAGACAGATACTTTCACATTTACACACATGGACACACACACGCTAACACGCACACACAGCTGCATGTGTACATTATGCACACACAGACAATCATTGCAGCATCAAGGTCATTGAATCATGACAAATTAACGCTGCTTCTCCTAAATCCCTCACCTGGGGATGCTGAACAGACAAGCCTTCTATAGGGACATTGTTGGCATCTTCCTCATTCTAGGAGGAAGAAAATGAGAGGCATAGTTGTGAAAATGGTGAATTTCAAGATCATTTTAGAAAGAAAACAGAAAAAATGGATAAAAAAATAAAATAAAGGTTTAAAGATAACACATAATAAGCAAATATGCAGTTAGTTTGTGTAAAAGTTGCTACATTTGAGTTTTTTTTGTTTTATTTAACAAAATACAATACTCTAAAAAAATGCATTTCAATTAGTTCTTTAGCTGTTATGCAATCAAACTTATGGGTTTAACTAAATGCCTCTTTACCTAAAGAAAATTATTCTGAATTATTATTTAATTTTAAAGATATAAGACGAGAGTCTAACTTACATCTTTGGCCTCATATTTGACCCTTCGCGACTGGAGGAAAAAAAAAAACATATTCACATGTTCATCCATTCTGCTACTAATAACAATCACACATTTTAGTAAGTGAGAGCCGTAATAATCAATTACACACACTTCATTCATTTTCCACATGTTTTGCATCTCGTTCGCATCTCTGTCAGTATCTGCTTCTTCATTTTTTAACGGTAAAACTGTTTGAACACAACATGCCAGAGATAAATCAAAGGAAATCTAAGTGATATTCCAACAGCAGCAATTAACTTTTTAAATCATGACTTAAAGGTGATTTATTACATCACACATTACATCTTTATCAAGTCATCTTATCAAAGGGCTCTTTGATCAATGCACCCTGCTTCCCCTTTCCTCCTGTCCTTACAGACATCCTCCAGCTCATTACAGTAAACTGTAGCTAGACTCTTAGCCATCTGCTATCTACAAAACTAACTGATCAACCAGGGAAGGAATGAGCAGTGTCAAAGACAGAGGGGGAGGGTTTCATGCTGTTTTTTTTTTTTTGTTTGCTTCACATAAAACCAAAATAACTGCTTGTTTTGATACAACCTTGTCAGACTTATTTATGAAATAACACATTCTAGTTGTAATACCTCACTTACCCTGCCCTGATTCACCGCTGCTTTACCCTCCTCACTGCCCATGTCCAGTTCGTCGTCGCTCCACTCCCAGTCTCCGTCTACAGTCTTGTGCAGGTGGCCACTAGAGCCCGGGACTCTCCTCACCTTAATCAGAGAAAAATAAAACATTAATGTTAAAGGGGTCTTTCCATCAATCTCTCATGCATTAACCTGTGATTTACTGTGTGAAAAAATATTCAGGGCTCATGGACTTTGCAGTTTGACTGATTATAATCAAAGACTTGCACATTTTGGGGATTTTTATTTTATTTATTGGGGTTAAAGCATGTTTTTGGGCTAAATCTGCACCAGCTTTATGAGTCTATAGTCCAAACCTTTGTGCCCATTCTTCTTTGCGTGAAACCTGAAGTTTGGATGAAATAAAAGTTCATGTGAACATCATCTTTCAATATTAAAATGTTTTAGGACTTCAGTTTAAAAAGACCAGTTAAAGACAACAATATGCTATAAATAAATCATTGTTGCTCTGGTTGCGTATTTCGGGTAATTATCCTATTGGAACTTGCAGTTCTATTGTAAACATTAAAAAGGTTCCTTTTTCCAGGAATGCCACGTATTTAGCGCCTGTATGTCTTTCCATCATCACCAAAAGCACCAACCCTATGTTTTACAAGGTGATGTGCAGTTACAAGTTTACATAGGGGGCGATTTGAAGGGGGTTATAGGTGGAAATGGACACTTCACTGTTAGGTTTGAAAAAACCTTACAAGTAACAGTTTCTTTCTTACATTGACAATAATATTATATCATATATATCCCAATGTAATTATATTCAACATTTCCAACATATCAACATACATTACACTCTGAGATTTATCACTGACTGATGTTAAAGGTTTTAGGTTGTTTTTATGGTATTTGTTTTAAAATGTCTAAAATATCTTTTTGAAGGAGGTTTATAAACATGTTAAAATGATTGCCATACATTTGTATAGGCATCTGTTCTGGGCATTCTTTGTAGACATTCTAAGACTTTTATTTTTCTTATATCGAAATCGACATTATATCGTGGTGACAGAGATTGGCCATATCATCCAGCCTTTGTTTAAGAATCCATCTTTAAAAAGACTAATCGGACTAAGACATGTTGTATTCATAAAGGCAGGTTGCAGGTTGCAGGTTGCAGGTTGCGGTTGCAATGTGACAAAATGTTCATGGTATAATCTTAAAAGGCCCTCTTATTGCAAGGCATCTTGGATAAAACATTAAAGACTTTACCAATATGTTCTTTACATTAAAATAAGTGCCACCAGCAGCCTCATAAATTCCTACAGCTTTAGATAGGATCAGAGTCAAGAGTTTACCTTCTTAAATCTAACTGAGAACAAAGGCTTCCTCAGTGCTGCTCATGATACTTGAGCAAAGCAAAGCCAGAACAGACTGATAGGCGGATCTGATGTTTGTTGAGATTATAACTGCTGCACATTCTTGTAGTTAGCTTTCAGAAAACATCACTGAGTTCAATAAGATTTTGAATACCACCTGTCCACTAGACCATAAAATTAAACTCAGTTGAAATCTTCTGTATTTTTCTTATCACGTAGTAAATCGATAATGCATCCCCACATTTGTTGAACTATTGCACATTTAAAAAACTGATTTTGAAGGATTTATTGTGTGCGTTGAGCGCCATCTGCTGGTTTGATTTATTATTCACCTCACCCACCCTGGTAAAAAAATAACCTTGATTTTATTACCATTAAAATTCGCTATGCAAAATTCCTTTTCTTTTATTCTACCTAAATTATCTAACATTTCCACATATTTGTCCCATCAGGTATTTTTTTAGGCTTTTATTCCAAACGTTGGATAAAATATTTTATTACTTTGCTGGTGACAGAATCTGCCATCTCCTTCTCATTGCTTTGTAAAATGAGAGGTAAGGTGTTCTAGTTGTACAGCCCGAGGTCCTTTCTGTTAAACTCTATCAGCTTTAGTTCCCTAGACATCAACATTTTCAGCATGACAAAACGAACACCAGTAGGAGCATAAAACCACAGAATGCCAAGGAACAGGAGTGAAACGGCCGAGAGGAAATGCTGCAGATTAAGAAGGTCGAGAGATTTAAGGCGGCTGTGCAAAGAGAGCAGGAACACAGAGGAGTTTGGGAGCAGTTAAGGTCACAATAGCCTGTGGTGGTAGTGTTTCTGCAGTACTGCATGTCTCTGTAGGCTTTGGGTAATGTTGCTGAGATAATAATTGTAGATGACTTTTAGTCAAAGACACAAAACGTAGCAAGGGCATTTGCACTGATGCAAACCTCCTACAACCAAAGTCATCAACTGAATTCAACCTTAATTTAACTGCATAAATCCTGCGCAATGTTTCATGCTTTACAGAAATGAGCAATGATTTTAAAACACTTTTAACTGTGTCCACTTTTGTAATCCTTTAACCATGACCCATTTTCTAAAGGTCTCTAAACAGTTTTGTTATTCAGTCATTGCAATAATGTCCATTATCATCCAGGTAATTAGAAACTAAACACAGCAGATTAACAGTATATTACACACAGATTTTACAGAAATCCTGACCCCAAACATGAGACATGCATTAATCTTCAAGTTGTTGGGCTACTACAGAAGCCCTTTCTGTTGTGATAATACAACCGTTAAATCACGTCTTCTGGAGCAGGGCCTCATCTGAAAACATGCAGGGAAGTGGAGCCTGACAGCCAAATTTAGACATCACTGTTCAATTGTATTCCAAGCTGTATTGTATCTTTAGGAGGCCTGATGACCTCTGTTTTTAGAAAAGGGAACTAATTCTGTCTTTATCAGCAGACTGCGAAAAAGAAAGTGCTTAAATGCAAATTTAAGATTTGTTTTTGCTAAATTGCCATATAGACTAACTACTGGTTTATCAAACAAGTTTAGTGTGTTTCAGAGTTTGAGTCAGTTATAGATCAGCTAGGTGAACATTTAAAAAATGAAAAATCTGTAAAAACAAAATTATTACATTTCAAAGGAAAACTTTCAAGGACCTTTAAAAAGTCTGAAGAAAGATTATATAAGAGGATTCAAAACTAAAATCCTCTCAAAGGGTCAAGATTATTAAACGTTGAAGAGTAATTTAACAGAATTTATAATGTTTAAAGAGTGAGTAGTGAATATTTTGAATGCAGTAGATACTGTGGCTCTGGTTTGCTCATTCAAAATAAATCCAGATTCGTTTTTTTTTTCCCAGAAGCTGAAGGGGAAATTCAAAAAAGGGAAAGACCAAAAAAAGACTTTTACCATCTCAAGACAATTCCAAAACCCAAAATGCTTTGACATGCCTGTAAACATCATGTTAGACTTGGGTGGTTTACTACAAGAAATGGAGATAGAAGTTGGCCCTACTCTGGTGTTTGTTTTGTATTTAGCTGAAATATTACAGGTTTTAAAGGATTAGATTTTTAGTTTAAAAAAAATTATATATATATATATATATGTTTTGTTTGTAGTAGGCGTTTTATAGCAGTAAGTCTCTGTTGTTTTATGGACTCCTAATTTCACTTCCTGTAAAGGTAATCCTTGGTGTCCTGGTGAACAATCAGCTCAAAGATTCAATTATTTTAAAGGTGAATAAAGTAGCACTAGCATAATAAACTAGAAGTTAGCTTCAATCTTTTCCAATTATCTAGACTATGACATCTAAAGGCACTAAAAACATAATTTGCTGTAACATCTTTGTTATCAGAACCTCAGTGCAAAAAAGAAAATTGAATTGTCCCTTTAAGACTGTTTTGCATAGTAGTGCAAACACACTTAATGTCCAAAAACACTTTTGCAAATCAGTATTCTTTGTTTTTTAAAAATATATATGAATCCTGTGATCAAAAAAAAAACCTGAAAAACCAAATCTTCTTTTTCTTCTAATTTTACATAACAGCATTACAGTAAATTAATAGTGTTTATGCTTGTAGAAGAACTCCTGAATGTTACAGAAGCCTGTATCATTTCCCTCTGTTATTGTTACCAAAAGCTCAGTCTGTATTTTACACATAAACCGTCAACAACCTCCTGCCATCGTACCTGTTTGTGCGTAACTGCAACGTCACACACATTAATGCTGTCTACTATGCCCTCTATTTAGTCTAAACCATGTCAGTGAATTTCCACACCTCCACTCAGCTGCCCAGCCTTCGATCCCACTGAGTCCTGGGCATCCAGGGGGATTATTATGTAAAGTTAACATCAGCTGTGTCTAAAAAACTGCACTTCCTCCCTGTTCCTCATAACAGATTTGCTACCTAATATTAACAATCCATTTATCCAGGTTTGTCTTGACATGTGCAGGAAGCTGCTCTTAAAGTCACCCTAACACATGGCTCAGTGGATCCGCACAGCGTGACTCTTATGTGACTGTGGCCCGCATTTTTACGTAATCTACACAACAGGGCAAAAGGTGGTGAAGGTGCCAAAGACGACAGAGTGCATACGTTGTGTTGACTGTAAATTCAACGTCCTAAATGAAAGTAGTTTACCTATCCACATGTTTTTTTTTATGTTTAACTAAGAACTATGTTAATACATGGGGTAGAAACTAATTTAAACATACCTTCTTTGCTCTTTGAGAAATCTTTGGTGCAAGACTCAAAAGTTTTTCAACAAGATATTCTTTGTTCTGCAAGAGAAAATAAGGAGAAGCACAAAAAAATAAAATCATCAGAGCTGAATAATGAGGCATGAAAACCACAACTGGCCAGTTATCTATAAAAAAAAAGCCTTTAGAAATTAGCCAACACTGGAGATGGAAGCTTAAAGAACACATGATGAGTGAATCAGCTGGAGGGTGAACAGTGAGACCTTAAGATTAATATTTTTAAGTCATATTTAAAGTCTTAATTTAATGAGTATTGCAAGAGGATATTTAGCAGTTAATCATAAGAGATTCTTCATGCTCTAGATTTGAAAAAATTCTAACCCTGTGCAGCAGATTTCAGCTAAATAGAACCCAAACTGAAATGTACAGCCTCTACCCGAGACAACACTGATAATCACTCCCCCATCGTGCTGTCAAATCTGCAAATTATCCAAAGTTCTGATAGCCATCGTTTGTGGAACAGGGCTGGCCTCGTGACTCTTCAGAGATGTCATGAGGCTTACAGCTGCAGGAATACTCTAAATGCAACTCACTAACAATGTTTTCCTGATTGTTCCCAAAATCTGGAAGACAAGTTGAGACGTATATAATCGAAGTTGCTTAAGGTGGAGGTTGAAGATGCCAAAGCTAGTGACAATTTGAAGAATCCTTGTACCTCCTGGTGTTATTTCACTGTTTTATCAATTCCTAACCCAATATCGATGTCTACCTAACCTTTCTCTAACAAGCATTATGCAAATGCCTCCTAAACCTGAGTCTCCTGAACATCTTAGTAGTTCAGAATACTTCTATTCCACACTTCCACACCCTTTCATGTTGCTCTGCCTTGTATTATTCTGCTGGGATGCAGTATTTTGAAGAACCAGGTTCTTAAGCAAAGATTTTTTTGTGGCTTAACTTTTTTTGATGTCAGATGCTGCATCAATGTCAACCTGGCAATCTTCCCTATAACTGTGCAGGCAATCATGGGGAAGATTTACAAGACAAAACAGCTGCATTACAATAGTCAGGTATTGAGCATATCTTAATAATGTGCTGTATGAAATCATGAGAAACCGTCAGAAATAAGAACAAATCTTCCAAAGCGCACATCCTGAGTCACTTGAACAGTTGACTTCTCTCCAGAGAATATTCATAACAAAACTAAACAAAGACAGCGCGCCAAATATTTGAGATGAAACACATACCTTAGCCTTTTGGATGAATTTACACTTCAAAAGCTCAGATGCTGTAGGCCTACAGAAAAAAAAAAGAGCAAATACCATGGGAAAAAATGAAAATAAAGGGTTTAAGAGCCGATGCTACAATATCCACTGCACACATCCGGGAAAACTTAAGAAAGGCTTTAGTTGTTAAACTACGTGATGGTGAAAGAAAAGTAATGACTATAAACGTCCAGAACTGAAGCACTCTAAAAGTTACAACTTATCGTTATGTCCACGCTGCAACAGCTCGAATCTTTGACAGATCTGACGGTACAAACCTTTTAGCAGGATCTTTCTGAAGGCACATTGTTATAAGCTTTCTAAATGATTTTCCATATTTTTTGAGAATTTCCTTGTCCTCAACACCCGTCTCTAGTGTGGGCGGATCGTTCTGTAGAGTAAGCATTAAAACCTGAAAGCATAAAGAAAAATCTTTAGAAAGAAAACACCCACACATCCAAGCAGCAGCAGCAGAAAAACTCGTTGGGATGAGATAGAAAACGGAACTGAGGTAGAAAACAAAGGGAGGATTCTTGAGATACGACATCTTATTACATATTTGGATTTTTAGAAGAAAGAGGGATTGCTGCAAAATGTATGCACTATTGCAACTGCAGGCTGTTACTTCTTTTTCTTTTTTTACTTATTGGTATTATAACTTGGATATTAAGGCATTGTAATACAACAAAGACCAAATCAGGCTTTATGTTACTGAATATGAATCCGTGCAAAAGCCTGGATACTATTGGACAGATAAGACCCCGAGGTCTTATAAAGTTATTTATTGAGGAATTTCTAGTAAATTACTTCAACAAAACTAATAAGGGATTCACCCATATGACAAATCTGGGCAGATATAAATATCTAGTATTAATATTGCCATTATGGCCAACAACTAATATGTTCAGATGCCACAGTATGTTCTCCCCACCCTTGGGAAACTATGAAACAAAAACCACAGCTCTGACATTGCTTCTCTGTTTCTGTAAAACACCCATGATCCTCTACTGCCTCACTACCACTGTCACATGACCAATCCCCTCCCCTCCCCCTGCTGAAACCAAAACAGATGGAAATAAACTCTAGTTAACATCGGCCCAGTTCTACTTATTGGACTGATATTGATATGCTTAAAAATGACAAAAAATGGGTAATAAAGATGTTAATGTTGATATTTTGTGCCACCCTTAAAAAATGAATAAATGTTTTGTCCATAACACTCACCTTCATTGGAGGGTAGCGGTGATAAGGTGCAGAGCCTGTTGCTAACTCTATTGCTGTAATTCCAAAACTCCAAATATCTGCTTTGAAATCATAGCCTCGAACCTGCAGAAATGAAATTATAATAGATAATAAGACCTATGAAAGGCACTCATATCGCAGTGGATTTTTGTAAATGCTTCATTTTTTGTATAACTAAAACAGTAGGGGCACATACTGTAACACTTTCTATATCTATCCACATCCCAGATAAAGTTCTGTAAAAATCATCTAATGTTCAGAAAAAAAAAACATTTGAACAATATCCCAGGTGGAATGATGGTTTTCTTTCTTGCTACTGTTTATTTTTCACATTTAATACATGTTTTTTTCTTTTGTCACTTAATAAATCTGGCTTACTATTTTCTGCACCACAAAGCTCTTTTTTAAGTCTCACATCTTTTAATATGTGATTCAGGTCTTGATGTTTTATTTGGACAAAAGGGTAATAGAACATGCAAATAACATATGGTAGCTTTATGCTTGACAAGTCCAAACCTGGCCAGGGAAAAGTTGCAACTTGTAAAATCACACTAAAATCCCACACTGTTGTCAAAGCAATAATTGAAACAGCTGAGAACAGGAAATGGGACCCATTATACTAAATAAGGACACAAGTTTATTACCCCACCACACAGAGTGAGCAGGATAATAACTATAGATCCTATTTAATCATAAAATGCTGCTACTGAAGTCAAACATACATTTATTTGAAGGAGCTTTATGCATCTTTATAGTGTCTGCCAATAACTATTGAAGCAACTGTTAGAAGTTAAAGATATTAAACTCAAAATAAACATCACAGAAGACAATATATTTCAAAATCAACACCCAACATCACCTACAGGGAGCTCACCTGTTCCATCACCTCTGGAGCCATCCAGCACGGCGTCCCAACAAAAGTCTTTCGAACTTTGTGTCTCGTCATGTCGCCCCCTGCAGCTAGAAACGCACTTACTCCGAAATCTGTATAAAACAAAACCCAAAGCTGATACCAACATAAAAATGTTTTTTTTAGGAACATTTAATTATATTTGTGTTTGCTGGATTTAGAAACTTTTGGTGGAAATTTTTTAAAAAAGTAACTACTGTTGAATATTCTAAATTACATATAGATTTTTGTGTTTAGTTAAAATAGGGTTATAAAGAGATATACAATTTTTCTTTGGATTTTAATTTTAAAAATTTCTAACATTGTTTTTTTTTTTTTGCTTTGCTCAGATTGTTAAAGATCCATCTAGATCCAACTATCACTCTTTAATTCCAGCTGACTAGCCCAGCAAAATCAATACTACAGATGTTCAAGTCATCAAAATACAACGCTGTAAGTATCAGGTTTTGAATTCAGGCCCATCTAGCTGCATTCCTTCTTCAATGGAATCTTACTCAGACCAGGAACATCTTGCGTTAAAGCTAAGCAGACAAACCTGCCCTCACATTTTCCATCCCTAGGATGAATCGTGGAAATTCCACTTCAAAATGGTAAAAAAATTCCATTTAAATTTTTGAAATGAACCCAAATGTTGCAGCAGATTATTGATGCTTGTCACCAGATCAAGAATTTAAAAGTAAAAAAGCTCTGCAAAAGCTAAAATTCACTCATAAATGCATAATCGACGCAGGGTTTTTTTTTGTTAATAAATGCAGTCAAAATTATGCAATTAAACTTTTCAAAAAAGAGATTTATTTCAACCTCAGAAAGTAAATTCTGCTATAACCTGTAAATTAGCATAACATTGGCTCTTTAAGATAAAAACAAGCAGAGGAGAAAGCACTAATACAACAAACCTGCAATTTGAACAGACCCATCTTCTCCCAGCAGGATGTTCCCAGCTTTCACATCCCTGAGGTCAGCAGAACAATAATGCAGTGAAACATCACAGTACATCGAATTCTTCGATTCATGTTAACAGATCCCACTGACCATGACTATCTAGAGCTCTGCCCAAGGGGCTTATGGACTTTTACCCCCCCCGTACTTAAAATGACCTTGAAATCCAGGGCGCGTACAGAACAACACAAAGAACATTTTGTTTCAATTTAGGATTTTACTTTTGCAGTTTGTTCATCTGCTTCATCCTAATTATTTTCAATGGTTTTTTTTGGGTTTTAAAAGAAAAAAAAAGTATTTTTTTTTTACTAAAACACGTTCAGGTGAGCTTTTTATTAGGATCATCCTTCATTTAGAAAGAATAAAAGATGCCAAACCTAAAGTGTTACCTGTGAATCTGTCCATTTCTGTGGAGGTAGTCCAAGCCTTCTAGAACTTCCTTTAATATCGTGGCGATAATGGGCTCATCTAAAGCTCTGAGATTTTTATCCTCTTCTTTACTTGAATGTTTAATTATATCCAGCATGGAGCCTAGACAACACCAGGCAGAAGAAAAGATATTTTGCAAACAACATGAGGAGAACAGTACATTGAAGTAGCACTTGTTTAAATGTCTTTACAACTGAGCCCTACAAGAATAGGATGTATTAGAAAATAATGGTGCATCTCAATACATGAGAATTTGTTGGTTTTATCATTCATTTATATAGTTCAAGCATTAATTACTGTTAAGTTTTAAGATAGCGGAACCTTGCCTGAAAAGGGTTAAACTGTAAGCTGTGGTTTCTTCTAGCGTCTGCTGCTATTTCATTACAGTGATTGGCTGAAAGAAATTAATGGTAGGTGGTACTAGATGTTGCTTCGACCAATCAGCTAAGGAGTTTTTAGTGAATTTCCTTCCTTAACAGAAACAAACCTGAGTGCTACACATTATCAATCTGGGTTGTCAGGTTACACGACTAATTAAATTAATATTAAAAAACACAAGACCAAGGATGTTTTTTTCACGATGCTATGTGATAACCTACTGAGTTACTGGGAAGACTGTGGGCTGGACAGTTACTGAAATCTCCACAAAGACCATTGCCACAGATGCTAGCTGTTCACGAAGTGATGAAATGAGGCGTGTTAACTCAAAAGACAGAAAAGGCTTTCTTGGAAATAACAATATATTATAATAATATTCCAAAATGAAATATAAAACTTTGTTTGTTTGTTTTTTTTAATACAGAAGTGTAATTATATTTGGTTAAACTAACTGGACTAACACTAGCAGATGACATGACTCCCCAAATCATCACTAACAGTGAAATCTTTACCAAGACATGAAGCAGCTTAGATTCTGTGTTTCCCAGAATTTTTGATCCTGATTTTCAAATGAATTTTAAAATTTACTCTATTTCGGAAATAAGGACTTGGGACAAATGGGCAACAGTAAGTAGGATGGCTTCTAAAACAATGACTGCAGCCTATAAATAAATCCCTCTTGAACAGCCTTTACTTTTTTCCACTATTTTTGAATTCAACACTCTGAACTAATTTCTTCAGCCATGTTCCTTTATGGCAGAGGTCTGCAACCTTTTTACCATAATTCCAGCTAAATAAAAGATTTTTAGCTAGAGATGCAGTTGTTTCCAACCAATCAGATACCAATAGCTGGGCTGAACATATCAGCTGATACAGTATGTCTCTGATTCAGCTACTGAATGAATGAACCATGTAAGTGAAGGCTTTAGCTCTTAATATAAATATTGCTAATAAAAGACAACACAGTAGCATAGATATAAATGTACTTTATAATATTTATGAACAAATAAATCGTACATAAGTAGCAAAAAGAAATGAATAACAGTTCCATGTCAAGTGCACTGGATTGGATCTCCAATGTCCGATATCTGATATCCGATCCAGCAAATTAGTTAAAATCAGAGCCGATATCTGATCCAGGTGTTGGATAGGTGCATCTCTAGTTTTGAGTTGAAATATTACATGACCTTACTGATTTTGTTAAATGTCTGCTTAAGAAATCTGTTGCCATTTAAGAAAGAAATATAATTTTCAAGCTAATGACAAGAAAAATATACTTTAAAAAGTCATTTTAATGTCATTAAAGTATGAAAATTAAAGTTATTTTTCTTAAGAAACTTGCTAAAGGTTTTAAGACTGGTATTTGTTATTACACTATATTCAAAACCATTAACTGGCTTATTTATAATTTGTAGCCACCGTTAAGAGCCACAGTAGAGGGGCCACTGGGATACTCGTGGTTCCAGAGCCACAGGTTGCAGAACCTTGCCTTATTCGCTTACCCTCCCTGGCAGCTGTACCACTGTCAATCAGCTTGATTGCACAGGCTTTAAAAAAACATATATTTCATATAAAAACATCTCAGTATTAAAATATTACCTTTCTATTGGTCTTAATGTAATTTTCTTAGAAATCGTCCTTTCATCTCTAGCATTACGCCTTTAGAATTACATGAAGCTCACCTCCACTCAGGAGCTTCATCACCACCCAAAGTTCATCCTTCACAACAAAGGAAGTGTAGTAGGTCACAATATTTGGGTGATTGCACTGACTCATGGATTGAATTTCTTTCTGCGGGAAAAGAAAAATAAGGATATTTCAAAAAATAAAACAACCTCTTCTTGATCCAAACTTTTTAGATCTAAGGATTTATCTTAACCTTAGAAATGTGCGTTACTTAAAGGCGCAGCTAGCAGTGGTAATGTAGCAGTAAAACAGAGAGAGAGAGAGGGGAGAAACAACACAAAGCTGAGAAAATAGCCCCTATTTAATTAATGTGCTCACCAACAGCTCATCCATGCTGGTCTGGCATTTTTCCAGGTTGATCCTCTTTATGGCCACGCGCTCCTGTCTAGGGGTACAGAGGGCTGCCTGCACCACAGCTGTGGCCCCGCTGCCTGGAATCACAGCCACAAATCAGCACAGGGGGATATGGGCCAAGAGGGACTCGCGTCACATGCACAGCTGGAGGACTTTACATTTCAACATCGCTTGGAGGCGTTTGTGTGACAACTGGAGCAAATGCAAGCAGGGTGCATCTCTCCTTTCAAACACGATGACATGACCGCGTCAAAATGTTGGGACGTACAGCACACTGCCAGCCGTGACTGACAGATAAGGCATGCTTTATGTCATGTGAGATGCGACTGCTGTGTGTGAGAACAATGACGGATGGCTTCTACAACTCCTTACCAACTCGACACAAAGACACAGCTACAGATTTTTGCAATTTTCTTGGATTATATTTCATAAATCAACATGCAGAAGAGCATTAATTAGGGAGTAAAAGTAAAAGTGACATATTTATAAATTTTTATTCTTTGTTAATTCAGATTTAACATATACGTTTATCTCATTCTGATGTAACACCCTAAATTAATTCCAGTGCAACCAGTTACTTTCAGTAGTCTACTAATAGGTAGTTATGATTCACATTAATGTAATTTAATCTCAGTATAAATCATGCTGAAAAAGCCTTTGGGATTTATTTGAGAACATTAGTGAGCAGAGAGCATCATGAGAACCAGGAAACAGAGCAAAATATCCACTTGAATTGACAGACCAGAAAAGCAGAACATCTTTCAGAGAAGCGGCCTTTTAGTAACAGTGAAGTAGCTGCAAAGCTTCAAATGTCAGGTGGTAGAATCTGTTAACAGGAAAACTATTACTTGGCTTTTGTGGAAGATTGACAATAACACACTAAACAACAGTGTTCTGATTGAATGAGACCAAAATAGATATATATAAAGTTTTGCCTCTTATGAAAAACCCTATGTGTAAAATAACATTTCACAGTACCCTGAACGCAGCATCTCAAAGATGCCTTTCTTGCAAACTCAGCATGTAAAATATAAGCATTGCAAAGGATTGTTCCGGATATAACATCTGTTGGCTTTCATATTTCAAATGTCGGAAACTCAGACTTTACATGCCAATAATATCCTCCACCTGTTATATGGAGTACGCACACAGTAGAGTCCTGCACGTGACATAGATGACAGTGCCAAGACAGCGAAGGTCACAGGAATAGCTGGAAGCAATATAATGAAAAATGAGACACAGGTGAGAGAGAAAAATGGGAGTTTATCTCAACTGATAACCTTTTCCTTATATAAGGAAACAGGAAAAGTTTCCTGTTGCCCAATTTCTATATACCAAAACAACAGGAGGGATTTATACAGAGTTTTAATTTCCAAGATATTTGTACAATAAAATTACTACTCATCAATCTAAGAATGCCAAGATTACATTGTCATGGATTTTTAAGCTTCTGATTAGTTCATTAAAAACATCAGGTGGAGACACAGCTGTGGAAATATTTTAGGTTAGCACTCCTAAGACACGGCTTCCTGGTCTCAGATCACGAGAGGAAATCAGCAAAGATACGAAGCAGAGAAGCCGCATAAATCTGCCTTGTCTACTTAATAAATAAACACTTAATAAATCAGCATGTCTACTTTGTAGAGATACTGGCTGAGGCTTGTAAGGAAGAGATTTTCATTATCAGCAGTGAAACGAGTTTTATACCGACATATCCTGAAAAGCCACTCGGAGAAGAAGTCATTATTCCAAAAGCTACATAAAAAGGCCGACTACTCTTCATGAATGCACTCATTAATTTTGAAGACATTTCCTAAGGTCTGATCAAATTAGAATTGAAGCGTTTACCCATAATGACTGTGGCTACATTTGTAGGATAAAGTAGACTCCTTATAAGCATGTAAACAATCAAAATAACAACAAAAAACTTGAAAAAAATACAGTTCATTACTTAATGATTTAGCAAATACAAATAAATCCTAATCCTTACTGACATGAAAGAGGTAAAGTTTAGTCTAGTCTGTTTTATGTCAAGGTTGTGTGTATATCTAAATAGCTGGTCTCAGCAGCGTAATTATGTTGTGACATGACTTGTCATCCAAATAAAGGTTGATGCATGCAATAGAAAAGTTGTAACACAATGACAACATACTAAGGTCACATTGTGCTAAATGTAAAAAAAAATGGAAGCAGCTGATTTATTTGCATAATTACACATTTTGGCCACATTTTAGAATATATTTATTTTTAATGTTTTAATGCCAGATAGAATGGACAGCTAAGTATGGGAGTACTTTTAAACACTTCTACTATTGATGAAAACTGCAAACTGTAAAGTGCTAACACATGCTAAGATAAAATGGTAGGATTTGTGATTTTTCTGTTTTACAAAAAAAAAAAAACTTACATTACAATGGTGAGAAACATACAGTTGCACTGGAAATGCTGTTTGATTTACGTTTTAGCATTTTTATTATTAATATCATGGGTAATAAAGTTTTTGCAGCGTTAATTCTAAATGATTGTGGCTGATTTGTTCATTTCAAAAAGCCAATCGTAAACCTCTCTAATGTGAGATGATTGAATGTGTTTTATATCTCTATCCATCCGCCAGTGCAGGAAGAGCGCACCGACAGTGATTTCAGTAACAACTAATAAACTTGTAGCCGATCTCTGGAGCTCTGGGGTCTTTAATCCGCGCCTGCTGAAAGGGGACTTATTCAATGTGACATTTATACCTCAATGCAGCGACACTGATTCCGCCTTGTCTGCGCAGATCCACTGTGGACCCGGTACACTCCGTCAGCGTCTGTTAACATCCGCATTGCAAAGCACGGAGAGTAGGCTGCATATATAAATATATATATAACAATATATTTATTTATTTATTTTAGAAAAAGCCGGTAGGCCCTTCTCCTTCGCTCACGAGATATTAAATACCAGTGGGCTGCTTTCCCCACTATAACAACCCCGCATCTCCGGATACTAACCTATAACTCCCTGCAGCTCGTAGGACTCCCTGGTAATTGGCCAGCTGGTGGTGGGTTGCGGATGGTGGACGGTATTCGGAGATTCGCCTTGATCCGCCATGATGATGATGGTGGTGATGATGATGCAGCCCCGGTCACAGACAGAGAAACAAGAGACAGCCAAGTTTGACCTCAGCTCCTCGGTGGAAGTGTGAGCTGGCAGCTGCAGCGCCACTACCACCACCGAGACTGCCTGCCTGAGAACAACCCGGAAAATAACAGAACACACAAACACACACACACAGACACAGACACGCGGACGCTCGCTGGCACAAACCACACGCTCACTAGCAGTGTCAGTTTAAAACACGACGTGCCGCTACAAAGGAAGACTTTTTAGGCCCGAGCAGCAAAGCCTGCTGCGAAGGCCTATTGTATTTCGAAT
>JAUZNJ010086513.1:0-23098 GCA_034780135.1 Jordanella pulchra
GAAGACAGGACGACACAGAGAACACAGAGACAGCTGGAGGCTCAAAAAAACAACACAGAGACACACGGATCCTAACAATGTCAAGGCATGACTGCTGTACTTTTTGAGAATGCAAAAAAAAAAAAAAATGACTTGGTCTAGTTTTGCTCTATTTTCAAATTTCATACAGAATACTATAGACAGAACTGAACAGAAGCAGCTGAATGATTTTCTATTCAGTTTTTTTATAGTATCAGTTTACAACTTATCATCTCGAAGCCCTTTTCACAGATGCAGTTCAATCAGACCATCCAGACAGATTGGTTAATAGGTCTCTATTTTTCATTTACTTTACAGGCTTTTCGGAGGAGCATGAGGTGACAGTAGACATTCTCTTGCATCGTGTTTAATGTGCCCTCTATCTTCATCTACGTCGCAATCAGTGTTATTCTATAAATTAACTGGGCTCCAACTGAACAGATTCTCTGTGCTCTAGATTTTTCATCTGTTTTATTGTAGTTGTTAGATCATGTTATTGTGTAAAGGTTTTGAGAAATAAAAAGGAGAGATATTTCTGTTCCAATGTAGTGAGTAGAAGTAAAATGTCCTCAGATAAGCAAATATTTAAATAAAATGTACAGATAATGAAAAAAGCTACTTAAGTAAGTTCATTGATGCCTCTGACTTCCACATTTCTGGAAGAAAATGTATAACATTTGATATGTTCTTTTGAGATTGTTATATATTTTTAAGGATAGTTTTAAGATAGTTCTTTTCTGTATGTGTTTTAATTTCTTTTTGAATACTATCTGTGCATTCTGAAACAGACGTCTCAACAAAATCCCTTTAAAATGTCATAAATAAAAGAAAGATTCTTGATTATAGTTACCCATGTAAAAAAAAAGTACTAATATTTTTGCACAGATTCATAGGTTAACATATGCCTCTCTGTTGTACCAATGCATCATTTTCAAACACACCATCTTTTTCAGATTTCTATGTATTAAAGCTACTTCAGTACCATCAGTAGGCACTTGTTTAGAAGTTTACCGGAGACGCGTTGGTCTAAAGCCTTTGAACTTGCTGACTGGAACCATATCAGTAATAACCTACTTATAAAAAATTGTCATTTTATACTGTCCCTACTAATACCCAGTTTCACCCATTTCATCATATTCTGTAACTCATAATATATTTTGACCAAAGGGAGCAATACATGTATTTTACCACAGATTTATTTTGAGTTTAGGAATTAAGTCTTGTGACTTTAGGTTTAGAGTTTTGTGACCCTTACGAATCCTGTGACGCTAAGGCTAGTAGATAACAGATAGCACATCACCCCTGAGTCACAATATAGATCAAAGAATATGGCATAACATCTGGTACTAGATAAGAAAATATTGCAAAAGATGTTCAAGGTATTGAAACAATGCTGCAATTTACTCAGAATGAAGTTAATGAAATGAAAATAAATACAACAAACATACACAGATGACAATTAAATGTGCCACAAAGCCAAAGCTGCAGACCCCAGATTTAACAAATGTGATACTAATTAATAAAATAAATTCTATAAGCAAAATATTTAATTGGTCCAAGGAATGAATCAGTTATGATCTCTTCTCTCAGCCCAAACCATAATAAGACATTTAATTATTTTTAGACTGCAAAAACTGATCTAAGAATAGCAACATTTCTTTTAAATAGTATTTTCCCTTAAGTTGAGCAGGAAAATAAGATGATCTGCAGAAATGAGTAATTCCCCCTGAAAACAATACTTTTGCAATGTATGTTAAAAACCTTTCATTGGCAAATTATCTAACCTATCTGCTTAAATCAATGGAAGATTAACTTATTTTACAATAAAACTAGGTCAATATATTTTTTGAAAAGTATGTTATCAGAACAGGGGCCTTAACAGAATCCAAGACCAATTTAACACGAGCAATGGCCCCTGATGGCTCCTGTGTAGAACCGTCCTTGAAATGAACAATTTAAAAAAGAAAATAAATCCGATGGAAACGCGTGTTTCTCATAAAACATGCAACCTTTACTGCAATAAGATTAGGTGGGAATGGAAAAAATGACCGTTTATGATTGCGGAGAGTGTGGTTTAACACATAGCTATCTGAGTCACCGACTGTCCTCTACTCTGTCACGAGAGCAAAGGTTGTTTAAAAAGGGACGGAAACGGGGCAGTAGAAGGACCCACCCATCTCTGACAAGTCCTTTAGCTTGTCCGCTTCTCCGGTGCATTTCTCTTCCTCGATCTGACGGCCTACCCGATAAGTGAGTAATTTTTTCTAAAGTTTTTCAACCTAAAAATTTGATTAAAAAAACTATCGCAATATTTGAGTTTTAATTTCCAGGCTCACAGCTTGTAGTTTAAGTTGAGATGTTTGTTTCCGTGAATGGAATGGAGTAATTAGCCTGGACTGGATGAACAGATTCTGCGCAGAAGCAGCGAAACAATGTCTGTTTTCGATTTTAAACGGTCGGAATATTTCTTTTAATATAATAAGCCTCTTGCAAAGCGTTACTACATCTAGTAATGTCAACTGACAAAGGTGTAAAGAGTGTCTTTTTTTGTTTGTTTTTTACAAGGTGTGGTAACGGAGGAACGCTGTGTCCCCTCCCCTGCGCTTTATCCTCAAACGTACAAAGTTTAAGCTAAATATCGCATTATCTTCGTCATTTGGTCGTTATAAAAATAACTAACAGTTGTTTTTGCTAACAGTGACGCTTTGCTGTACAAAAAAAAACAGTATTTTCGCAAGCTAGTCTGTTGAAAGATCGGGCCTGTGATGCCATCAAGTTAGAGATGTTCCCATTTGTGGGAGCTTCGTAAAAGTGCGTTTCTCGAACTCCTTCCGTCTATTGAAGGGTTTCTCTTTCAGAGTTTAGACTCTGGATGTAATCAACCTTTTTTTGAAAACTCTTATATTTTTCCTGTCGCGTATGTTTTTAAATATTCCCAATTTGGTTATAATCGCAGAGGTGAAATGGCGAAAATTACTGGAGCACGTAAAAGCCTCACGATTTTTAAATTGAATTGTAAGAAGGCTGGAAAGCACTGCTGCTGGGAGCGCCAACCTACGTTTTCTAGGAACTATTGTTTACACCCGTGTTGCACAACAACTCTATACAGTTTAACCTCATTTTAATGTTTCCTCGACTTAATCGCAGCAACTAAAAAGTAATATAGCTTGCATATTATGTACGTTTTGTTTTCGATTTCAACCAGAGGCTTTTACTGGAATTTAACACGGTAGACCAATAAAAATATGTGCAAACCTCTGAAGTAAAAGGCAAAAAGTAAATTATAAAATAAAATTATGAAACTGTGCCCTCTCTTACTCTAGAGCCCACAAATAAAATTTAGTCCAACTAATGCATTCAAAGTTGATCTATTTAGCAAATTGACTCCACCTGGGTGTTATTTAATCTATGGGTAAAATTATCTTTTCCTTCGAAGCCTTGGAGGGTTGTTAGAACATTGGTGAACAAACATCACCAGAAAGATGAACAGACATACAGGATAGGTCAGGATTAAAGTTGTAGAGAAGTCTGAATATTGGTCAGATTTTAAAACAATTTCCCCTAGGTTTTGAATCTCCATCAAAGCACTTCACAAATGCAAACCTACCAAGAAATGTCGATTTGCATAAATGACATAAAGGTTGCCGAGGCAGGAAAACAATCTATCAGGACTAAAGCCGCAGATCAAGGGTCTCATTTATAAAGCTTTCTTGCATATAAAACAGGGCCTGAAACTTGTGTGCAACGACTTCCACGCAAAACTATGGTTGAGTCTGGACATATAGAGGGATTAAGACGAGCCTTAGACTGAAATTAGAGGCCCAAATTTTGATCTAGTAAAAGAAAATCGATTGGTTTTATTTGTTCAAAAATCTTTGTCAGGATTTTCTTTAGAAGGGGGGAAACTAGATTTGTTGGTGTTTCCTGTACGTATATTTTATGGATTTCACGCAGTGTGTTATTAATGAGACTCAGGGCCATTATGTAATTGTAGCTCTTCCTGTTTGTGTAATTCATGTAGCACTGACAGCGAATGGGTAAAGGAAGCTCTAATGAAGGAACCTTAATGAGATCAAGTTAGAGCTTGTTTTGCCCAAATTCAATTCCTCTTGTGTGTCAGAAAGCAATGCGTTACACTCTCTTAACATGCCATCCCACATGCCTGTAGCAACATGCGGTAGGGAAGTTTTCCTTATGCGGAAACATAACTAGTCAATGTAGATTGAGAGATGGATGGAGGTAATAAGGAAAGCTTATAAAACTATGCATTGTTTCCCTTGTACTCCACCATTGTGGTCCAAAGTGTTAGTCTGTCACTTAAAATCTTATGAAATACATTGCAGTGTGTTTGTAACATGAGAAAATGTGTACAAATTTCTAAGGTAGAATGTGTATAGCATCATAAATGATCCCGTTTCAAGTCCAGTAGGCAGTAAATTAAAGAAAGAAAAACTTTGCATGTGAATATGTGAAACTTAAGATAATGGAACATTTTTAACTAAACTACTAGTTTATTTATGTGTGTTTTTTTTTTTTTTTTTTTAATGTTCCTTAAGTTTACATTACACTTCCAGGTTCTGAAGATGAGTTATCCAGGATACCCACCACAATCTGGTGGATACCCACCGCAGGGAGGGGGATACCCACCACAAGGAGGGGGATACCCACCGCAGGGAGGTGGCTATCCACCCCAACCAGGCGCATACCCTCCAGCACCAGGAGCCTATCCTCCAGGAGCTGGTAGCTACCCACCACAGGGTGGTGGATACCCACCTCAGGCTGGATACCCGCCTGCAGCAGGGGGCTTCCCTCAGCCTGGAGGGTACCCTGCTCCAGCTGGAGGCTTTCCACAGGCTGGTGGCTACCCTGCACAACCAGGTCAGGGAGGATATCCCTCCATGCCTCCAGCAGGTGAGACTATTAGAACAATTCAGAATTAGCTCAAAAGTACAATCTAGTTACGTTTTGACTCTTATTGCTATTGTTTACTTTGCAGGCGGAGGCTGGGGTGCAGCACCAGGTGGCTATGGCGCGGTACATAAATCCTTATCTCTATATACCTAAAGGGCAATTCTTGATAAACATACAGACAGGTTGATGGGGACATTATTTTCTGAAATCACTTTTTTTTTTTTTTTTTCACCAACTTTAACTAAACCAGGGTTTCTCACAAGTGCATCTCAGCTCATCGCTTTGTTTCCCTGCATTAAGTCTTCACAGATCTCCTTTGTTTTTGCAGCCAGGAGGGGCTCCGCAGGGATATCCAGGGGGCCCTGCCCCAAACCAGCCCATGCCAAATTACCCTGGAGCCCCTAGCAGTGGCCCCTCGATGCCTGGATACGGGGGTGGTGTTCCCTCCAACCCTCAGGCACCAGCGATTCCTGTAAGATCTGCATGTGTTCACCCAATATTTTCTATAAAATATTATACATCCTTCTGCTTGCTTTGTCTTATTTTTGATATGCGTTTGTAGAAAGGATTCAGGGGTTCCATCAAAGATTTTCCTGGAGCTGATCCACTGAAAGATGTTGAAGTTCTCCGGAAAGCAATGAAGGGTTTTGGTGAGTTAATCAGTGAAATAAATCCATTAGAATTTCTTTTCTCCACTTACTGCTACTTCACTTTGTAATCGCATCAAATATTTAAATGGAAATCAAAAACTTTGAAACAGGAACTGATGAAAAGGCCATAATTGAGCTTCTGGGAAGTCGTTCCAATAAGCAGAGGGTTGCATTGATAGCAGCCTACAAGACTACATATGGAAAGGTCGATTTAGTAGTTAAGGAATTATTTCTTTCTGTGTTTTATGTTTTGATGTTCATAGTTTTTTTTTTTTTTTTGGTCTGTTTTGTTTGTTTTTATGTCATCTAGGATTTAATTAAAGATCTGAAGTCTGAGCTTAGTAGAGACTTTGAAGACCTGGTTCTTGCCATGCTGAAGACGCCGGCGCAGTTCGATGCCTCTGAGCTGAGAGAGGCTATAAAGGTGATAGATTTTAATTGGATTCGCATGGATTTATTTATAAAATGACAGTTCACAAAAAAAAAAAAAAAAAAGGTTATGTCGCAAAACAAATGGAACATTTTGTGTGTGTATATAAACCCACTGAAAACAAACATAGCTCATATTTGTCATTGCAAAATAAATTGGCCTGATGCAGATACATACAATTAAATTGAATCAAAATACTCATATTCAGTTAATCATGAGAGGCAAGTTGGTGATAAGAAGGAAGACAAAAACTATACAGGGAAGCACTGAGCCAGGGGTTCCTTCTATGAAGAAGAAAAACAAAGTTTACACAAAGTAAATGTCAGCAATAGGTTTGTCAGTGGTTTCTTTAGGAAAAAGACAAGAATGTACACCGCAGCAATGGCTTGTTGTACATTTTATGATGCATAATATTACATCTGGTTACTACCAACAGTAACTTCGCCTTTAGCTCCCACTGGGAAAAAAGACACAACAGACAGAGAAGCAACCAGGGTCCAATAAACCTTCCTTTGACTAAAGCTTCCTGTAGAAAGAAATTCACTACTAGACCCAGAGGCACTGGGTCAAGGTTACACTACTATGATGCCAGCGATAGCTCTGACTTAGGAAAACGAAGCAATTAAATATAAATGCTTTTGTCTTTGGATACTTTCTATGGCAAAGAAAAACATACAAAAATGTAGTATAAAATGCACATGATGCATGTAAAAATAGAAGTTAAAATGATAATCTCATTTGTTCTCTTACTGCTAAAACATGAAGTGGTGTAAGAACAAAGTACAAAAAACACTCTAACAGTATGTGTTGTAAAAGACTGGAAGGTTCAAATAAAGAAATCACTATTTTCGCTTCCTTTTTCTTTTTTTCTGTTTTAGTATTCACCACAATGTCATGTCAGAGAGCTGTTGAATCTGTCACTAAACATTTTCAATGTTGCATTTTAAGGGTGCTGGAACTGATGAAGCGTGTCTGATTGAGATCTTGTCTTCACGTTCCAACGCAGAAATTCAAGAGATCAACAAAGTCTACAAAGCTGGTGAGACTGTCTTAATGTTTAAGCTTTAGAATGAAAACTTCCAAACTGAGCTGTGGTGCTTTTTATGCTTATGTTTAGTTCTAAATCATCTAGTAACATTTTTCATCCTAAGAGTCACAGTAAATCATTACATTGTTTTAATTTATCAGGTGTTTGCATCCAAAGCTGCTTTCTATTGTCACCCTGCTGGGGTCACCATACTGTAGCTGAAGACGATTTAACTTGTTAACTGTTAAAAGTGAG
Source organism: Jordanella pulchra (assembly GCA_034780135.1). Taxonomy (NCBI): domain Eukaryota; kingdom Metazoa; phylum Chordata; class Actinopteri; order Cyprinodontiformes; family Cyprinodontidae; genus Jordanella; species Jordanella pulchra. The sequence goes on from JAUZNJ010086513.1 coordinate 7,292, forward strand.
ACTCAAACCAGCAACATTTCACATATTATTTGTATGTAGGGGCTACATACATAAAGGAATAAGCATAAATCTTATTAGCCAACACTGGCATGACAGGACTGAGATATATATATATATATATATATATATATAGCAGAAACCAAATATTAAATGTTGTGTGGGTTTTTTTTCCATTTCAGAGTATGGAAAGAAATTGGAGGATGCCATCACCAGCGACACCTCTGGTCATTTCCGCAGACTCCTTGTCTCTCTTTGTCAGGTAGCTTTGTCAATGGTCTTTATTGTACAAGCTGTTTAAAATCTTAATCTGAAATTCGGGTCACTTATTATGAAGTCAACATCTATGGTAGATCCAGCTTAAAGGGTTAGTAAATAACTTACAATAACAAAAAATAAATAGAATATGAACCAGGAAAAAGATAATTAGCTCGTTTGGCTTCTCCCATTAGTCCATTTTTAAAGTTCCATTTCATACCTTGGTTAAGACTCAACACTGGCTATGTGCTGCAGCTGTATGTCAGTGGAAAGCATAATGGTGATGTTTCTTTTCTGCATGGTTTCCATTCTTTAGCTGTTGTATTGTCTGCAAATTTAACAATTAATTTAAGCACGGGAAGACTGTGGGAGAAAAAAGTCAGGTCAGATGTTTTGTTTTTTTTTACATTCCTCCTCCATTCCACCTCTTTCTGACAAAGTCACTTTACAAACATCAGCATTTCAGTAAAAGATTTGCAGCCTCAACTACTCGTCTGCTATAATGTTATATATCTACAATATTGTTTTTCAACCTGACAAAATACAAAATGAATATTGTTAGATTGAAACACAGTTGAGGTCAAATTAAGGCTGAAGTTTTCTCAACATAAAACCTTTCATGTTAGACAGAGCAAAAAAACTGCCAGTAATTTTACCATATGTCTGTTCAGTCTGTTCATCAGTCTGTAGATCATTTATTTAGGTGAATAAAAACAAAGAGCCAAAAATTGTTCTCAGATAACACTAGTGTTGCTTTAAACATTTGTTACTCCAGTAACGGTGAAAATATTGTGCAGTACTATTCTTAAAGATCATCGTGTTCATAGAAGTAAATGTTAGTAGTTAGGTTTACTTCTTTAGGCTCTTTGCTTTTAGTTCTTGTTGGATTTTATTCTGGCTGCAGCTCTGTAGTAAAATGGCTGGTTTGGGTTCTCTGCTTCACTGATGGTTTGTTTTATTCAAATCAGGGAAATCGAGATGAAAGGGAGACTGTCGACATCTCATTAGCCAAACAGGATGCTCAGGTATGACTAAATTCTTTCTTTAAGCAAGTTTAGAAAGATTTTAAAAACAACCCCATCAAAATTCCTATTTTTTTTTTTTTTTTTTTTTTTTTTTTTTTAGAAACTGTACGCAGCTGGCGAAAATAAAGTGGGAACTGATGAGTCCCAGTTTAATGCCATCCTGTGCGCTCGAAGCAAGCCCCACCTGCGTGCTGGTGTGTAAGATTATCTTTGTTGTTTTTTTTCTTTTTTTAAGGCGTATATTATGATTATAAATATGCACGTTTATTTTTTTTTTTCTACTTTCAGTCTTCCAGGAGTACCAACAGATGAGCGGGAGAGACATTGAAAAGAGCATCTGCAGGGAAATGTCTGGAAATCTGGAGTCTGGGATGGTGGCTGTGGGTGTGTTGATTTTTATTTCTACAATTTTTTTTTTTTTTTGGCTTTAAGCGACATTTTAAAAACCTGCCAGCTTGATATTTCCTTATCAAACTCTGTATTATGAGGAGACATTGAAAAAATTATTATTATTTTTTTTTTTAATTATTGAACGTTTTGCATATGAGGTCATTATATTGGTGGCCTTGTATTTGTTAAAGCATATTTTGTCAATGAGTTTTGAACGTTGATAAGAGCATAGAGCTTTGGAAGTGAATGGGATTAACACAGACCTTCTGGATAATAGAAAAGGTGTAGATTATGATTATTCTACTGAAAAAAAAAACCAGAAAGCTACATTATAACATGTTACATTCTGTTCTCTTATTTCAGTCAAATGCATTAAGAACACTCCAGCCTACTTTGCTGAAAGACTCCATAAGGCCATGAAGGTAAACATTTTTTTTTTTTTGTTGTATTTTCATTTATTCATGGTAATGAAAACATTATTTTCACCCTATAATGTGAGAAGGCAGGCATTATAACACAATGTGTGATTTTCTAACAGGGAGCAGGGACTAAGGATACGACACTCATCCGTATCATGGTGTCCCGCTCTGAGGTGGACATGCTGGATATCAGACAGGAGTTTCTCAAGGCTTATGGGAAGTCACTGTACACTCACATCTCTGTAAGTTTAACTCATTTTGTTCACTTTTTCAAAATCAAAACTTCATCAACTGCACACTCCACATTTATTGGTGCAGATTAACAATGCCTTAAAAGGAATTCATCTTAAACTGCAGGGAAACCTATAGTGACAGATATATTTTAAAATGCAATATTTAATTTAGATGTATTTAAATTATTTATTTATTGATTTATTTAACAAACCCATACTTGTCTCTGTTATTGGCAGTAATTCATAAAATATTTATTTTAGCCTTTTATAATCAGAGGTGTTAGAGTACCCAAAAACTGTACTCAAGTAAAAGTAGCAGTACTTCCTCATATTTTCACTCAAGTAAAAGTAAAAAGTAGCTCTTTGATAAATTACTCAAGAAAGATTAAAACAGTATCTGGTAAGAATATATGCACATTTTGAAAATAAGGTACGAAAATAAATAAATAAAATCAGAAATTGCTAAATAGTTTCAAGTGGAAGAAACGACTTAAAATGTATTTTCTACGAAATGTTTTGCTATAAAATCTTTAACTTCATTGCTGATAGCCTGTAATGGATGCAGGTTAAATATGTTAGGTTACTTCCTGTAACATCATACCATAAACTGTTTTTGGGGAAAAAATATATAATGTAGAAAAATTATTCCTTAAAGTACATTTTTCTAAAAGTTACTCAAGAAAATATACCCGAGTAAATGTAAGTAGTTACTACCAACCTCTGTTTATAATATTTTATACGGTTGAAACAACAGAGCTATCCTTTATGAGGGAGAGAAACGGTCTGCATCATCTAGAGTCCTGTCTTTGTTGCTCTGTTTCTTAATCTCACATCTCAGGTTTTCTAAAGGGTTTATATTTATAGACATAAAATAAAGTGAATTTATTTTGTCTGGTCAAACATGTCTGTATTGATTTGGACATATATTTCATATTGGCATCATTTAACTGACCCAAATTTGATTTTTTTTTTTTTTTTTGTTGAGTTTTCTGTCATAGTTCACCTTACTTGCAACTTGCACCTGATCATATTCTGGAGCATCAAGGCAAAAAGGCTAAAATTACTTTTTTTTTTTTTTTTTTTTTTTTTTTTTAATTATTTGAGTGCTGAGTCAAGAAAAACCTCCTGGTTCTCTTCAAATCATAAATTATTCACACATTAGAAAGCAGAAAATAGATGAAAGCTCAAAGACACTTTGAGTATTAGAAATTACAAATAAAAATGCATTGGTTGTATTTATCTTGGATAAATAGTTTTAAATTTCTCAAGGTGAGATTATGAGTGATGTTGTTTTTAATTTAAGACTTTTTTCACATCAATACGTCTTGATTTTTTTTTTTCGTTTGGTCTGTGTGTCTCTCAGAGTGATACTTCAGGAGATTACCAGAAGCTGCTGTTGAAGCTGTGCGGCGGAAACGACTAAACTGGATGAAAATTGACCTCGGATAGGACAGCATAGACGTCCACCAACAATCATATATATAGTGTGACTTATATCACCTCTGACGCATGCCGCAAATGCCTTTAGCAAATCTATATTGATTTTTATATTTTCACATATATATATATATATATTTAACATGATTTTTGATATATTCTTAGATGTAATGGGTTAGTGAAAAATCAGATTTAGAAGAAACAGGAGACTTTTGTGATTTGTGCCACAACATTTCCTTGATAATTAAAATGTAACCTATATATATGCTTTATCAAAACATGTTGAATCCCAAAAAATAAAAATCTATTGATTTTTTAGCGGGAGCATGATGCTTTAAACCTAAATTCTGCCTAGTTTTGGTTATTTTGAAGAAACCTTGAGGGAGGAAAGAATACTAACAGCAGCCACTGTGCCATTTTAGTGTTAAAGATATTTAGAAACTCCATGGATGTTGTAGTAGTCCCATCAAAATGAATGTATGAGACTTCCGTAGAGAGAAGTCGTATGATCAGAATAATATTAAGGCAGCGTATGTTTACAGAAGTCTTTAAATTTCAGAAATAAACCCACAAAAATCTTTTCGCTTTTGTTCTTTCGGCATCTGGACTTTTTTTTTTAATTTTATTTAATTCCTCAGCTTCTTAACCTCTGAAACTAATCTTTGTATGTTTTCTTGTAACTGTTTAATTTTTACAGCAACATTTTTACTCATAGCCAAGAAGCCAAAGACTAAAAATGGAGCATGTTTTATTTTCTTAATTGCATGTGCCTCTTTGACCTGTTTGAGGAAAGGTGAAGCATTACATCCTTGCATATTCTTTTGATATAACAGCCAAACTGTAGTTTTCTTTTGTTTTTTTTTTGTTTTCTTTTTGCTTTTTTTTGTTGGGTAAAAAAATAAATCAGTTTGCTTTGCCTTGCATTGAGTGTTGTGGGTTTTTTATGCTTTCCTGCCAGTAGAGGGCGCCCGACTCACAGTCTATATTTCTGTCACTGGTTTGCTTGGAACTGCTTAAAACAGTGATGAGTTCATTTTTATTCTTATTTATAAATTTCTTAAGACAAAGTTAAAATTAAGATCTGGAAAAACATTTAAATAGAACAAGAGAAAAAAATAGTCTTATATAGCCTGTTTTTTGTCTTTGTGAAAATTCCTTAACGGAGTATTTTTCATTTCACCAGATTATCAAAGTTTGAAGTAACTTTGTTTTGCAGACAAGTTATGAAAATACAAACAAGTTATTTCAAATTATTTGGCAAGAAACCTTTTTTTTTCTCTTAAGCATTGTATAAGATCTTTAATGATGATAAATTATGGCTGCATAAAAGATAACTACCAGCTTCAGCGGAAGATTGTAGTATTTAGATGTCATTATGATAAGGAGTACTTTACTCTCTACAAATACTCTACAAATGGTAGATTGTAAAGACTTCTTACTATAGTGTTCACTCACTATTAAGTGGGAACATATTTTTTTAGAGAAAACGGTTTAAAAATGTTCTCTTTTCTAACTTTACCATTATCCCCATAAAAAGAGCCTAACAGTCTATAAATATTTCATGTTATATGTGTATTCTTTATTCAGCAAGGAATGTCTGCACCGATACTTCCTGAAATGTAGGTCAGAAGGAAATCAAAGCAGAAGCTTTTAAGAGGTTGTTTCTATTTTATAAGACTGCACTCCTGGCTGATCCTGATTTCTAGACATTCTTAAAATGTGCGATCAGGGGAAGCACATACAAACAGGGATATACTGCCAAAGTCACCTTTTGACACCTTTTGGAAAGACACAACATATTTTGCAAAAGGTATTCGCTCACCCAGCCATAGCTGTATAAAATCAAGCAGCTAGACAAGCAGACTGTTTTCTAGAAGATACATAAAAGTGGAAGAGATTCAGGAGGGACAACTCAGCTGTAAATTAAAGTGGAGGGAATGATGATGCACATAGTGAGTAGAGGTCGCTAATCTTCTGCAGAGTAAATCGCTACAGACCTCCAAACCTCGAGTTTAGCTCAGTAACAGCTTCATGGAATAGGTTTTTTAATGCACATACCAGGTGCATCCAAACCATACATCCCCAAGTATAATGTAAAGCAAAGGATGAGGGGTGAGAAGCAGGTTACCCCTGGTCTCTAGAGCGGTGAACCTTCTTTGGAATGACAAACTGGGCTTCTCTATCCTGCATATGATGGTCAAGTCTAATTGTATTGTGTAAAGTTTAAGGTTTGGTCTGCGTATCAGAGTCCTGGTCTCTAAGCCATGGAACACCTTTTGGGATTAATCAGATCGGAGACTGAGGGTCATCCTTTATCGTCCAACATCAATCCATGACATCCTAAGAAGGGTTAAAGCTGTTTTAACTGCAAAGGGTGGAGCAACATCATATTGAAATTACCCTATTTATTAAGAATGGGATGTTACTCATGTTCATTTGTGTTTGGCATGTTGTGTATCAAACATAAACATTACAATAAGTCGATATTTTGTTAAAGCACTATATTCCCACAATGAAAATTTGATTTAAAAAAAAAACTGTACTTGAACAAAGAATATTTTAGTGAAGAAAGATTTTCATTTTAATGGTAATCATGTTAATAGTTTGCACAACCCCATCAAGTTAAAAACTTGTACAGAGATCAGTTCCAACCATTTGCATCTCCAGCTCTACAACAGAGACTAATCACTTGAGGGGTTAATCACCTGGTTAAGTGAACAGGATAAAGGCAAACGAGGCAGGGTTTTTACTCTCTGGACCTGGATTATCCACCTCTATTGTAATGAATATGGAATAAGATTGGTTTTCTGTTGTTTTAACCATTTCTAAACCCAAAGATCTCACGGTGCTTAGGTCCCCAGGCTCTTTGCAAGAACAAAAGTGGTTTGCCTTGCACTAAACCTTTCAAATGTATTCATTCTTTGCTGATTTCAGAAAATCTTAGTGTTGTTTGACCAATTATGAGTCCATTTATCAGAAACATTTATTTCCATTGTATATTCATTTAAGAAAATAAATATAAAGTCTGCAATACAAGACACAGACAACGAATGTCAGAATTTAATAATAAAGAATTGGAAGTCACTTTACAATTTCTACACAAATTATCTACAACAAACACCTTTAAATGTATGTTCAGATTCTTATTTTTTATTTTTTGCAATACTAGGAAATAAAACAGATTTCTCAGTCATTAGTTGCCTTCCAAAAGACTGCTCCGCTTTTATTTCAGGGAAAGAGAAAATCACTGATAGCTATTTAAATGTTTTAATCCTTAAAAGGGTGAAATGTGAATAAAAAATGCATTTAATTTGTGCATATTCATTTTGAATAAAAATCTCAGACAACTACAATCTCTTAAAATGTTTTATTTTGCTGAATAAACGCTTAAATGCTTTTTTTAACTACTTGTGTCAAAATGTGCTTCTCCAATAAAATATACATATATGCTAAGACTTTTACATAAAGGAGGTATGAATAAATTTCTAGGGTATTATATATGCACCCAGACACTACAAGTAGAGCTTCTTTCTGCTTTATTGGGTTAAACAGACATTTAAGCGATGGAGAAATAAACTCATAAACATCTTTTTCATAAGGTTCTAGTATCTAGTCACAAATGCACCCACTGCACTTTAGACAATCAGTAAGAGCAGGAGTAAGTATTGGCTGAATTGTTGATTTGCAGTGGATTTTCTCCAGCTGTCCAATGAGGACTACAACTAAGTGACATTTGGTTGCCAGGGGCCTAATCCTGCTTTAAACTATATGAGTGCATATAAGCAAATTACAAACCCCATGGATTAGACGGACAACAGACAAATAATGAGATGTGGTGGCAGATATTGCTTCAGCCTTTCTAATATTCGGTGAAACACAGTCATAAAGTGCATATGCAGCCATGTCAAAAAGACTGGATATGTGAGAGGTGCAAATAAACTGCAGGGATGTAAAATATCACAAAATGTATTCTTTGATGTTTTTACTGTAACCTCACATGCTGACTAGATGCTTTAGGGAACGCATGTAAATCCTAAACAGTCTAACTAACTTGTTTGTTCAGAACCAAATGGATTTCCCCAGCGGGAAGAGCAAATTATTAGAGAGGTTACGTAACATTGCTGAAAGTGTTTCAAACTTAAATGTACAGGGACACAGTGCACTGTGGTAAGCTCTAAAGCCAGGCCCTATTTGATCTAGCGACAGATGAGAGTCCTGATCCTTATAAATACAATGTAGTGAAGCTACCTAAAAATACAGAACACATGTATCAGTCACAGTTACCAACTTAACATGCATTATGTTCTGTTGAATTCACATCTTTGGATCTTTTTTCGCTCTGTCAATTTAAAGCCACAAACTTCAGTCTACATCTGTTCAGATTTTATATGACAGACCAACACAAAGTAGGTCTGTCATATAAAATCTGTCATGGATGAATATAAAATAGAGCAGGGGTTCCCAATATGTCTTGTAATAAATACATGTACCATGAAATAAGTAGATGGAACATTTATTTATTCATCTAATACATGATTAAAATAATAAATAAATTGATCAATTGTAAAGTACCCAAAAACAAAAATTTACCCATCAAGTAATTATAATTACATTTAAATTAGATGATTCATTCAATGAAAAACTGTAACTGAATATACATTTATAGTAATATTTTTAGGGGGGGCAACATTCTCTGGGGGCATCAGAGCCTAAATGTGTGGGAAGCCTTAAAGTAGTGAGAAATTACACAGGGGCATTTATAGCATTTATAAAAGTGCTAAGATTTTTCCCACAAAGCATGAAGAGTTCAAATGCATATATGAAAAAAGCTAATCTAGTTAGATGTGTAGAATATCTCTTTTTGGTACACGTTGTCCTTAACACTACACCCTATGGTGAAAAATTGTAGCGGGAGCAACATGCATCAGGGTTAGGGTTAGAGCATATTGATGAGTGTCTAATACTTAAAACTCAGGTATAAATCCTTGTCAGAAACTAGCGAAACCTGAAATATGCTCTTTGTAGTTTTTTCTGTACAGGCTAAATACTGTAAGCTTAGACTAATTGGAAAAGAGGACTTTGGAATCATTTTAGTGTCTAGATGCAGAGCATTTGTCAGTACAGACATGAAAATAATTTTCATTTGCTGTAAGGTCAGCAAAAGGTGTTTCTACACCACACTTTTCAGATTTTCTAGACTTTTGATCACTTTTGATCCTCTGAATATTCATCCAAATTAGAACACAAAGTAGAGTGAAGATTTTATGTCATTTGATCTATAAGTAGGAGGTTTTTAGTCTTTTAAAGAAATACAAAGAGTAAATAAAGACTTGGTAGTTCATTTACCATTATCAAAGATAATGATCTCCATTTTTTTCATTAGTGGTATTTGCCAATCTAGAATTAATAATCAACATGCATCACAATGATAAGATTAGATACAATAGCTTGGGGAATTAAGTTATCTACTTTTAAAAAGGTTTTATTTTAATCAGCCAATGAGCTCTATCTGTTTTACTATAAACTAAACACAAATAAAACATGGTAAATATACAACACACATTATTCCTGAAAAGATTATTTCACTTTTCTAGTTATTTTTGTTGACTTAAAACATCTGCAGCAATATTTTGAGAGAACCACTTGGTTCAGGACAGAACTGGAGAGATTATGAAAATGTTGTTTTATCATCACATGTATTGTTATAACAATAAAAACAAAATATTGTGATGAAATTGACTACCAAAGAAAAATATCCCCACAGCATGGTGTTGCCACTGTTATGGAGATGAGTGTTTACTTTGTGCCTCAATTTGTAAAGTTTTGGTAGCCTATTGTTTCTTAATCTCCCCCAATTTAGCACAATTTAATTGTTTGTCAGTGTCATAATAAAGTACGAAAGTAGGCTAAGCTGGAGTTTCTAGTTTTAACTTCACGGTAAAATGTTCAGTTTTATGAATATTTTACACAGGCAATGTCAGTAAATACTATCTCCATATAACGTAGAGATTGAGTTTAGTTTTACTGTAATATCCGTGATTAGAGAGGCGGGGAAACCAGGTGTTGTTAAGAATAAAGCTCCGCCCACTTTTACCTTAAATGTCCATGACTCAAAAATATGATTGGCTGCAGACTCGCTGCGGCTACTTCCACGGTGAGACATGGCGGAGTTTGTAGCCAGTTTTTACAGTTTTCAAAATGCTTAAGGAACTACAGTTTTGGGTGAATTTCGCCCCGTAACACACTAGAGCACAGTTTGAAGTAGCGAGGAGTTGTATTTATTTATTTTCTCTCGAGAAGGACGGAGCGGCGGGCGTCGGGGTGGGAGAAAAAAAAATGTGTTGTCATCTTTGCTCAGTCAACAGCCTCAGGCAACAAATATGGCTTCTTCTTGTGTATCCTTCTTTTCGGGTTGAAAACCGTCCCGACTGGGCTAAACGGGACATTTTTCAGTAGCTTGTTTGGACACGGAGAGAGACTTCGGGCTGGGAGAAGGAGGAGTAGGAGGAGGGGGTGAGGAAAGATGGAGCTCCAGCATAAAGAGTTGTTGGAGAAATGCTACCAGAACTTGGTAGAGTCCATAACAGACACGGAGGGAGTTGTGGACGTTTTGGCTCGACATGGGGCCCTCAGTCAGCCGGAGCTCCTGGAGCTGGGACACCAATGCGTCTCCGGTTCTGAGAAAGTGGACCTTCTTCTAAAGATACTGATGAGCAAGGACAGGGACTGCTTCGCCGAGCTCTGCGAGGCTCTGGAAGCGACTCACCCTCACCTGCACTCTCTGCTGCTGGACGGCGTCGGGCCAGTGGATCACACCACCGGTGAGAAACACTCATAATACTCATGAATGTTTAAAAAGCTGCTAGAAACTGTGAAAATTAATTGTAAAAAAAAAAAAAAAAAAATCAAATCAAGGAAAAAAAGTTAAAACTCTTCATAAGCAATCATATTGACGACCTGATAATGGGCATAAGTTTACCTTCTGGCAATCATATAATTGATTGATATAGCACTGTTTTACGTGTTACTTTTATTATGTCACTAAAAGCTCCCCTGCTATTCCCATTGTAAAAGCTACTTAATGGACCTAAAGGAACTAGATTCAAACAATCAATACAGTGACATGACTGGATGAATCGTGTCTTTGTCAGGAAATCAATCCCCCCTCTGTCAAAGTCAAATGAATGAGCTAAGACTGAAATGTGTGGCGCAATGAAGGGCATTAGCTGGGAGTCCGTTTATTTATTATTCATTTTAATACATACAATAAATGATTGGTTTGTGTCTCACGCCTAAAAACATATCCATCATTTTCAGTATATTTTATATATACCAGCTGTAGCCTATACTGATGAAGTTGATCTAAAATGATACTTATTTTTACTGTTTCAAATAAAAATATGCAAAATGTGACTGGCATTGATATACAACCCCCCCCCCCCCATTCTCTGATACTCCTTAGAGGCTCTTGTCAGATGTGACCCTAATTGAACTTTACAATAAAAAAAGTAAAGGTGATCAGAGCTGACAGGAAGTAAATATCTATACCTTTAGCACTTAATATTCACAACTAGTTTTTAATCTGTAACATTAATGCCCCAAGGCGTGCACTGATCAGAACATTTGTACCCAAAAATCCAAAATTATAATTAAATAATGTTTTTTCTTAAGCAATCCAAAGTTAAAGTGGGACAGAAATATCTCCACTTATAAAACCCAAGCAAAACTAATTTAAGTACGCCTCATAAGCATGTTTATAGATCAGATTATAGAAGATCTTTGGCAGATATTGTGGTGGAAAAGGCTTTAATTTACACTAATTGGAAAATAGATGGGCAGAGACTGAGAAGGGGAAGACGAGAAGTTTTTTAAGGTTTGGAATCGTATTCATGTGGCTGTGTTAATATATGGAGCTCTTGTTACATCAAAACCAAACATCTCATTACTTACTCTTTTGCTTCCTCTTCTTTTCCCACCTCAATATTTAGAACCTTGCCATTCAAGTCTCAACTTGAAATTGTTTTTGACCAAGAACCTAGAAACGATTAAAGAAATGTTTATTATGGTTTAATGTTGAGAGAGGGAGAGATCACATCTTTATGTATTCTGTATTCCACTCTCAAATGCTTTAACTCTAACGCTCCACACTAAAAATATATGAAGGTGTTTCTTCTTAAACCGTAAATGCATTTGTTAAAAATATAGCTCCATCTGTAAACTCTATGTAAGCTATAAAGGTTTTGATTTATCTCCAGTTTCTGTTGTATTCAGCATCATAATTCACAAAGGTACATTTTTCTTGCTTATTAGTTTACCTCACTGCATTTTTGCTGGCCAGAAGATAAAGTATTTCCATCACTAGATGCTCAGTTTTTTTGCTCACTGAGGCTATGTTAATTTGCCATGTGACAAAATATGTCTGTGCAGTGATGCGTTGAGGGATCGTTAAGGGATCCCACAACGCATCACAGCTTAAGAGAGCACGTGCTCTAATGTGCATCTTGCTGTTGGTTGTCACATAAGCTGCAGATGTGCTAAGGTAACCTTTCTTACTGGGCAGACAGGTTCCTCCACTGCTAAAACACCGACCTTTCTTTTGGAAATCCAAAGCCTGTTATCATCAGACATTTTTGATGAATCACAACAAAGGAAAAAAAAAAAATCCCTAAATTATAAACATTTAGGACCACTTTACTGGTAAACCCAGTTTCTTTCTTGAATATAATTTATGAGATGTTTAGTGAAGTTTAAAATAAAGGCCCAGAGGTTGATATGATGCAATATACCTGAATATCCAATCAACTTGGATATTTGTTGCTTTTGTATAACAATTGCTGTAGGGTTTAAAAGTAGAACCTGTATTGTTTACGTGTTGTTCCTACATTTTCATCAGGAACAATGTCATGGTGGTAACAGATTATCAGGGTGTGTATCATGGCTCAGGTATTAGCTTGGTTTCAAACTACCAAGAAGAAAAACCTGGAATTATTTTCAGCAGCATCTGTGATGGGGCTCCATTTTGTTTGTGATTCTCTGCTAGTAATTTCCTTACACATTTAATCCTCACTGTTAAAGCACTATGTATACATGAGGGCTCTGTGGTTCTTGTATTTTTTTATCATCTAAATTAGACCATAATAAAGGAGACATATTTGTTTTGGGGGATTGTAGTATTACTATCTCACAGTACAAAATGGGTTTTTATGACCCTCTAACTGCTTCACATTTTTTCTCTTTACAACTACAACCTTACTGTTTTTTATTTGGGATTTTCATGTGATAGACCAGCAGAATGCAGTGCAACACTGTGCTGTGGAAATAAACGGATAAATCTTTTGAGTTTGATAAATACAAAACCTAAATGTGTGGAGTGCATTTGTATCTAGCCTTCCTAAAATACCAGTCTGTTGGAAGTATATCCCAAAAGGGAGATCTGAGCGGTGTTCCTGTTTCTGCTCAAGAAAGCTAAATGCTTGCCGTTTTTGCTGCCACAGATGTATTTCATATATGATATTTATTCTGAGTGTTTTCTGCTACACGGATGGTTTTACAAGTGGCAAAAACAAAAAAGATATGTTTTACTACGGCTGAACAGTTTCGTGAAAAATCAAAACTGAGATTTATTTTTGAACCAGTAATTTTTCCTCTCCACTAATCATAAGAATCTATATGTTTTACTCCAGGGTTTCATTGTTTTCATGAATTTGAAGGCTTGCTTGTATAGAATCCATCATTGCAGGATTTTCCTGTCACTGTTGGGTGGGAAAGTTCTTGTTTCTACTCCGATGCATCGGTCTGGATGCTAAATGTTACCTTCTATCTTCTTTTGGGCAGCAAACTCACTCTGCCTGATTATCTTCACCTAAAGGAATAGTGTCTCACTCTTGTTGACTAGAATGTGACCCAAATGGATTAAATCTAACCCTTAAAATATTCAGAACTGGCTATAGAAACAAAATGATTCAGTATTGTTATCTATTGGAGTTTAATTTCCCTTTTTTCTATTTCTTATCTTGTTTTCTATTTTTAAAATGGAATTGTTTTGAAAATATATTCATAAAGTGTGAAACATGTTAAAATATAGTAGACAATTGAACCTTAAAACTATTGATTTCAGAGTTTGGTAGATCACTGATGTTGCAAGCTAAAATAATCCACATGAATCTCAATGCATTAAATACTAAAAAGCTAAGTGAGTGTTTGTTTTAAGCCGGTAAAATCAAAACACCGATTCGTATTGCTGTGGTACCTGCCGTATTTTTAAACCATTTGGGATGTATAAATAAAACCCACCCAAGCCTTGACTTTGACTGTAAATAATTAATGGGATTTTTGTCTTTCTTTTTTTTGGGTCAGCATTAAGTCATCAATAATTTCTTTTCATAAAATAAGAATTTTGTTTTTGTTGACTGAAGAAGTGCACAGTGCTTTATACATTGAACATAAGCTGCATATGCTAACTTGCTTACTAAAAAGTTTACTTTATGGTTTCAATGTAGGTTTCAATAAGCTTGACTCGAGGCTCACCAAGGAGCATTTCATTTTCAGATTTCTAAATATTCTTAATCAGTCATCATGCCTGCTGTGACTGATCTTTTATATCCTACACAACATTTTTCCGTTTAAAGTTTAATTGAGATTATTACTATATTATTTATAGATTGTAGTTTTGGGCATCAGGAGTGTTGTTTTGTTTTTTTTTTTAAAGAACCTAAGCAGCTATCTGCAAAAACCAATTTAACTTCTTGAATAGGCTTTCTATGTTTTTTTTTTTTTTTTTTTTTTTTTTTTTTTTTTAATGCTTAATGGTCATTAGCTTTCTGTTGTAAATGCTGTTGCTACCCCTGTTTGCCGTTTAATTTTTTGTATTTATGTAATGTTGATTAAAGTCTTTGGAAGATGGAAAAACTAGGGGGGGGGCAACATTCACAAACGCAAACATTCACCATGTGTACTTTTTTTTTTTTTTTTTTTTTTGTTTTTTTTTTAATTTAAACTTTAAAGTTTTTTAGATGCATTTGAAAAAAAAATGCACAAATGTTGCTGACTGCTATATATTGAAAATATACTATCTAAAACTTTTTACTGTGCTCTTGATTACTTGGCAAAAGTGGTAAACTTTTCTAAATTTGTCACAATTTTTTAGGCCAACACTATGTACTACATGCTTGGGGTGTAGAAGGTAAATTATGCATAGTTTTTAATTATAGTAAAAAAAATAGTGTGTTTGTGTAGCTCCTTTTACTCTAGAATTGCTGAATTTAATCCTGTGCAGTCAGATGCCTTCAGAGGCTCCTGAGTGTTTAATCACACATATTAAAATGGTCAGATTGAAGAGAGCATAACCTGAACTTCTTATCCTATGGTGAAGCATAGCGGGAGCAGCTTTAAGCTGTGGATAAGATTTTTTTTTTTTTTTTTTTTATTCAGTAGGGAGAGGGGAGCTAGAGTGGAACAGTAAAGAAGGGATTTAAAACATGGAAAAAATGCTTTAAATTTCAGCTTGCTACCAGTTAACCATGGCTTAAGATGCTACACTGATGCACGCAAAGCATCCAAAACACCAAACTGCTAGAGCTAGCAGAATATTCCTTTTTTCTCTTTAGTTTTATTGTATACATGTTTCAACACCTTCTTCATCACTCATAGCTGAACACAGCAACAAGGGGTCCTGATGGTTTCCAACGTTACTGGCATGACGGGGAGATCCCACCTGGGATGTTTTCTACACGGCGCAGTGGCGGGGGCGCCATCATGATTTGGGGTGCGTTTTCCTTCAATGGAACAATGGAGCTTCAGGTTATGCAGGGGCGTCAAACCGCAGCTGGCTATGTGGAGATGTTGCAGCGGGCATCCCTCATGTCTGAGGCCCTCGTCTGTGTGGTAATGATTGGGTTTTTCAAACAGGACAATGCTGCAGTTCACAAGGCCCACCTGAAAAATGAGTTCTTTCAAGAGAATAACATCACTGTTTTGGACCATCCTGCATGTTCCCCGGATCTAAACCCAATTGAGAACATTTGGGGATGGATGGCAAGGGAAGTTTAC
>JAUZNJ010086524.1:0-23096 GCA_034780135.1 Jordanella pulchra
GCTTCTCTTCATTGGCTTCCTGTTAAATCTAGAATAGAATTTAAAATCCTCCTTCTCACTTATAAAGCCCTAAATAAACAAGCTCCGTCTTACATCGGACATCTGATTGTTTATTATGTTCCTAACAGAGAACTTCACTCACAATCTTATTAGTGGTTCCTAAAATTTCTGAAAGTAGAATAGGAGGCAGCTCTTTTAGTCATCAGGCTCCTCTCCTGTGGAACCAAATACCTGTTTTAGTCTGTGAGGCAGACATCCTGTCTACTTTTAAGGCTAGGTCTCCAGACCAGAACAGGTTCTGCTGTGGATGGTAAAGCTCAGGAAGGATGTAGTAAAGGGATTTGGTATGTTTCTCTGGAAAGATGCTATATTAACAAAATTTCCCTGACAATAAAAGGTTATATCGAAACGGATCCTGCAACTCCCATCATTAAGATTCGTAGCTTTATTTTTTTGCTTCGCTTTGCATCGCAGACAGTTTACTTGGTTGCGATCAATCTGGTCCATATATGCAATGAATTTGATAGCTGCAATAGTTGCTGTTTTTGGGGCAGCTACAGATGATTAGAACACCTAATATGCCGATTCTGATTTAGACTAAGAATACAATAAGATCACAAAACACCTGGAATATTTCCACCTGATCTTATATTAAAAAAAAGACAGAAAACCTGTGAAACAGTAAGAACTTGTTTTAATTGCACAGATAAGATATGATACAATAAATCCCTGGGATATAGATGAGCATCGACAGTGTTTGATTTTCAGATCCTTGCAAAGATAAATAAGATTCGTGGTTAAGATCGGTTTCATATCTCAGCATCAGCTGATCACAGATCATCCAAAATAAAGCAAAACAGGGCCCACTGATCGGCGCCTAAATCAGTCAATCACTAATGAATTCTGCAACAAATAACCTGTTAAAACTAAAACAAAAGCGCTTAAATGTTAAGTCCCACTTGCATTAATTTCCTAGTTAAAAGCATTTTTAAGAGGGAGAGAATATATTTCATTGAAACATATTTTCTAGTTTTAAAATTGTTTTCAATCCAAAATTAAGTTAAACAAAAAGTAAAAGCATCAGTAAAAACATCAAAAATGCTTCAAACCCCAACAATTAGCTACCGTGTCAATGACTGTTTTTGAATAAAACAAACTTAATCAACGAAGTAAGACTGCTTTCAATATGCAGGGTTATTTTGTGCAACACAAGCTTTAAAAAAAATGAACGTGAAAGATTTTAAGATTGGTAGAAGCATACAAAAAGATTTAATCAACATTGTTTGCTGCATTTCCAGGTATGAAATGTTCAGTGCAACAGTAGCTAAAGATAAATGATAAGCTTGAGATAAAAGCAGAATAATTGCAGGTTCTCACCTCCTCCTGTAGAGATACGTGAAGAGAGCAGCACCGAGTCCGAGCAGGAGGAGCACCGCTATGATCAGACCGATCTGTAACCCCAAGGCTGAGGCTGCAAGGAACACAACTCAGCTCAGCAAAGCAGCAAAAGAGGCAAATTACACTAAAATATTTTTATTTCTCTTCTATTTTCATGAAGCGCAGGAGATACAAGCTTGGTTCCTAACGAGGACGTCCAGACATGTTGACAATTCTTTTTTCCCAAAGTCTAACTCCAAGTCTCATGTCTTCAATCAAATGATGCAAACATTTGAGCATTAAATCCATAACGTCTAGTTCTCCTCTAACTCTGCATCGCTGTTGGTGAGGAATACAAACATAAAATGTTTGCCCTCCTAAATGACCACCTCAAATTGTAGCAATTATACATTCTGATTAATAATTTTATCTCTCTTTTTAAAAAAATGCATCCAGGATGCAAAAAGTAATTAATTCATGCCTACATATTATTTTAAAAATTAATCAAATGTAGAAACATAGATAAGCATTTAAGATAAAAGAAAAAAACATTAAAGCGGTATTTCGTTTTTTTAATATATTTTTTAATGAGTAAAACGACGTCTGTTTTGTTTCAAAATAAGAAAACAACAAACATCACAAACTGTTGCTCTAATTACAGAAAGTGCGATAAGCTGATGTTTTATTACTTCCTGTGAACATCCAGACCCGCAGGTTCAACAGTGCTTATGTCAAGAAGTACTTGAGAAATTCTGTTATAGTTGCTTGTGTTTAAAATCATCTTCCTGGTGCCTTGATTGTTCAAGAAGCTTTAGAATATAAATGATCATTTGTGAACAGCTTCAATTTCATTGGGATGCAAGATGAAAGGTTTGAAAGCTCGAAAATACTTGAAATAAAGCAGTTTGGTGAAATGAAAACATTTTAATAAAAGTCATTGTTTTTTGTGTTTTAAATTCAAAAGTTTTTTTTTTTTCATGCAGATAAGTAATAGAAACAGATATGGGGGGAAAAAATAACACTTAAAATGTGTTCTAAAATGTATTTTTAAAATATTGTCGACTAATTAATATATTTCCTTTATGTAATAGAGGATATTGTTTTTGCACATTTAATGTTCATCAGGATATTTGTGACCTTAAACTCCATTTTGTAATCAGTTTTAGAAACTTTTGTTTTTAGGATAAATTGAACATGGCCTTTCTAAAACAGTAAATAGAAACATATTTACTTTCACCTAAGTTTCATATATTAATAGATATAAATAAATGTGTTTGTTTTGCTTTAAATGCATCATTAATTCATATTGATCAAGTTAAAACGTCCTTTAATAATTAAGATAATAATACATTTTTCTATAAGACAAAGATATATTTACCTAAGGGAAGCGATTGGTGCCCAGTGTTACTATGGGTCAACAAACCAAGCAATTACCAGCTTTAATGATGAAATTAGTAAAATTTCTGTTTGGAGGTTCGTTTTTTCTTTCTTTCTTTCTTCCACTGTAGACCTTCCTGTGCAATAAGATTCCCATAAGAGACAATAAAAGGACTTGAATTTGCACATTTCATATGCTGCAGGCATCAAATCCTCCTATTATAAACCTTAACGCCGATCAGTTTGCAACCAGATTATCATCAGGTGTCCAACTGGATTGAAAATATATTGAACAAGAAACATTTAGACAGTTGAACAAGTGTGAAACTATTGGAGAAACTCAACAGATTTTTGTGTTTCTGTATGAAAAAAAAACAGTACGTTGCCTTTAAAACCTGCAGTTTGCTACTCAGTGTTAAAAGCTTTTATTTTTTCTCCCCAGCTGATCTGAACACAGCAGTAACATGTCAGTGACACTCAAATACCAACCAACCTGTGGACTATCATGAAGAGCCCTCCTTGTGTGTTTATAGTCCATTTCAGTGCAGATGACAATGAGGCGGATTACAATAGCACAGCAAAGAATGGTAAATCAGTCATTTGGCTGATTAGCAGCAGTTTGTTTTCAAAATATGAATAAATAAAAAGCAGAATCACATTTTAATGAAGGCCGTGTTGGATGCTGGGAGCCACAGATCTACATTAGAGATGTTCTGACCTGTTTCTGTGTAACGGACTGGGGTAGGAGTAGAACAGGCCTCAGCAGGAAAGGAGGTCATGCTGGATGTCTGGCTGATGAGCGCCGCCTGGTGGTCTGACAGCGCCCTGACATCCCCCCACACTCGCAGCCATCCAGACACACAAGAAAAGTTGGTGTCTTTAAAAGAAACAACAGAAAAAAGCAGAGTTGAGAAATGAAACAGGAAGTTTGCTGTGTTTGGTTGTGAATGTCTTCATGTTTCAGACTTATCTTCAATATGGAACTGCATTATATCCAGGTAAAAAAAACTAGTGTCTAAGAAAATAAATGCTCAGTTGGAATACATCCAGTTTTATTTCCTAGCTCCTGGCCCTTCGTCCTCTGTGGGCTCAACAGTAAGAACATGGGGAGGAAAGAAACACCACTTTATCTCAACATGGTTTCCAGTTTTTATGGAAGACAAAAAGGTCAAAAGCAAAACAAAACGACTACGGCAGGATGCTTATTAATGGAGACACTAACACAGGCTTTATATTTGTATTAAACTTACCTGAGGTGCATATTGTGGAAAATGCTGAATTTAGTCAAATTTGACCAAAGTAAACTCATCAGGTTTACATGTTGATGTTAGAAAATAACAGACTTAAACTGACTGGCATGTAGAGAATATAATGGTTAATAATAAAGATCGAGACCTGGAGATGCCTACAGTAGTTCACCACAGGTGGATCTGCTGGACTCGGTTCAGTCAGGAGAGGATTGCTTGGGTTTACTTTCACACTGCTTTAGCAAAAGTGGATCAAACCCCTTGGAAGAGGCGCTCATTCGGGGTATATTTGCTTGAAATTTATTCCTCGAGGTATTTGTGTTCACAAACACACAAAAAACAGGTTGCAGTGTTGAACATATAGCTGTGATGAAAGAAAAATCTGCCAACGCAACGGCAAACTAAATTAAACATGGAAGCACAGAAGGAGGGACGCAGAACTGCTGCTTCTATCACATCTGTTTGTCAGAATCAACCATTTTGATCTTTGGAAGAAACATTAGCTGTTGTGGTTTCTAATGACCAATTTAATCTTTAATATATCATTTCAGGTGCATATTGCTCCTCGGGATTAAAGGGTTAATGTTATTAATAGTCTCATCCCCTACATGAAGAAAAGTGAAGAAGCCTCACCTTGTAGATGGAGAGCAGAGATACCGCAGTGACACCTCTGCTCCAAGTAGTCAGCCACGACCGCCCCCTTCCCTCCAGGAATCAGACCGCTGCAGTCTGGGGTAAACAGTGAGGAAAATGAGGAGGTTTGTTTATTTATCATGTTACCAATAGCTGCAACCGTTTAAGAGCAAAAGTTTTAACAGGTTTTCTAAAAAAGACTAATCTGATACTGGATTAAAATTTAGGTTATATAACCTAAAGGACAAAAGCTCCATGAAGCTAATGATATTTAACTACTGTTGGAAACAACCGAATAAATCCTCTCTTCTCTGTTATTCATAAATGTTTGAAAGTGAGTGCAAGGAAAATGTGGACGGAGGAGGAAGGGGAAAAAGGGGAAGGACAATAAGTCTGTATGTTTCTCCTCTTTCTTGTAGCCGATCGGTGGAAATGTGAACTTAAACAGAAACCTTAATAAGCCTCTGAACAAGCTCTCTCTGGATGAGAAAGAGTCGAGGTTGTTTATATCAGCAGAAAGCTTCTGAGTTTAAAATAAACACCACAGAATTGGGTGGGGCATGTTACTTTATAATTATTAAAGATTTTCATTTCATGTCTGTTCAAGCCTGTGAGTCAAACACACCTTACTGCCTTCAGCTTTAACTCTGCTGAATCCAATCAATGCATCCTAATCACAGCTGCTGCTTTAAGGGAATTATTATTTAGCATACTCATTCTCTGCTAAGTGCTGAGATGGAACATTTTTGATTTTAAAGTACATTTTAGTCCTTGTTTGAAAAAGGCTAAGGATTTATGTGTCTGAAGAAGGTTCAGATGATTGACTTCAAAAAGCCTTTAAAATCTAAAACGTGAAACATTTTCTGAGTGACTGCAAACGGTTTAAATGCTCTTTGTCAAAACGAAGGAATTGAAGAGTCTTTCATCCAAGACGTGGTTCTCTCAACCTTTCAAATGTGTTTTTGTAAACAGTTCTTCACCTCCTGACTGCTCCTGTCCCTCTTTCGATGGCGGTTCGAGGCAAAGTTGGATCTGGGTTGAGTAGGTGGAGCTTGGGCAGAGGTTGTTTCTGTGAGGCGTTGGGGATGAGCTGGTCCACGACGTCGGGCTCCTGACCTCACAGCATGAGCACCGGCTGAGTGAGATGGGACCATTCCCCACAGACCTGAACAACAGTCCGCACAAGAACATCATCAGATACTGATCCTACTCAGTGCCTCTAGAGCCTTTTTTTTTTTTTCAGAGCAATCTGGAGCAATACAACTCTGAGTTTGTGATCTTCTGAGACTGGCGTTCTGAGGACATGTGAGGAGTTCTGTCATTTAAAGCAAGTTTTCTTAAATAGCTGCGTTGTGAGTTGTTTTAACTTGCTATACTAAGTTTAAACTTGCCATTAATTAAGCAACGGGTGTAAGTGAATTATTTGAGTTGAAGGGATACATCACTGCAAGTCTCATTGACAAGAGAATGTGAGTTTTCATGAATGATTAATGGAAAATAGTTAATCACTTTTAATTCTGAATTTTGAATTCAAACAACGAACTTTTCAACTGGGAAACTTTTAAAACTTAATCTTTCTGAGTTGAATTAAAGCTTTTCTTAAAGTTAACTCTGTGTTTTTAAGGCATCTTTTGCACCAACGTTTAAGTTAAACCACCATGACAATTGTTACAGTGTAGAGATATTTGTCATATTTTATTTATTGTATTTTATTGACACCATTATTTTCCTAGATTTAAAGTTTACAGGAGGAGCAGGTTTATTTTAAAAAAAGAAATGCATTTTGTGTTATTATTAAAGATGTGGCAAAGAATCATTAAGATGAAGACAATTTCATTTAAACCTCCAAGCGATAAGCGAAGGGTTGGGAAAAAAGGGGTAAAAAATAGGATTTATCTTTTTTTTTTTAATAACTTCATCTCATTTTTATTTTGGTTACATACATTAATTATCAGTTTTTACTTGATTCTCGTGTAAAAATGCATAAAGTGCATATATATTTGTGATCTTTCTATGATCTTTTTTCTAAAGTGATGGGCAACAACAGCAATTTGCTAATTCAATATAAAGCAGTTCAATGCTGGATCAGTTCGATACTTATCCTTTAATGACATTTTTATATATCTTCTTTCAGACAGTAACCTTTTATTGCACGTCAGTGATTTCACCTTAAAGCAGGGATGACTTGTCTCCCTCTGGTGGTGGAGAGTGAGGATAGCAGTCGTTGGTTTTCACTGAATACGAGCACATCTCTGAGGCTTGAGTTGGTCAGAGCATTACCGGCTCTGCAGACGCTAAACAGGTCATAACAGAGCACCACTGCTCCCCGTGCCGGTATGGTGGTGCCATCAGGAAACACATGATCTATGCAAGACAGAGACAAAGCAAGAGAGTGGGTACTTAGGTTTTAACTGCTTGGAGCATCAAATACCAAGGTTCTCCACTCCTCTCACCTGCTTCAGTGTCATTTCCAATAACGTAAAACCCATCCTGATCAATAACACCTTTTAAAGGGAGAGCCATGACTGTCCCGCTGAGATCCTGGTCAAACACAGTGAGCACAAGGCCTCTCAGTTCTGTCATGGGTGGTCCCTTTAACTCCACAAAGGCAGTCTGCTGGCTGTGATTGCTCCAGTGCCTGCTGGCCACCTCGCTGATGACAACACCCTCAGGCGCTGGAGGGGGACGGGGGCAGATGTTTTCCCGGAGAGGTGTGGGTGCAGCAACCTAAAATAATGAATAAACTTTTGAAATTCTGAAACAAGGTTGATCTTTTCCAGAAAGTGCAGAATGACGTCATCTTTCCAAAACACCCCTTGGAATGAGGAGAACATAATTCTATCAGGACATCGTAAAAATTTAAGTAAAAGTTGATTTTTCTTAAAAAAAAGAGAATTTGTCAATGGAATAAGATGATTTGAGTTTAAAATAACAAAAAGAAC
The DNA here is from genome assembly GCA_034780135.1 of Jordanella pulchra. NCBI lineage: Eukaryota > Metazoa > Chordata > Actinopteri > Cyprinodontiformes > Cyprinodontidae > Jordanella > Jordanella pulchra. The sequence continues at coordinate 7,577 of JAUZNJ010086524.1, forward strand.
ACAACTCCATCTTATTTATTTCACATGCACAGGATCTAATTATTCTTTCATTGACAGATCATCTTATTTACCTGCTCAAATCAAGGGCAATTAGATTTACAGTAGGGCTTGAAACTTTACCCCCTCCATTAAAGAGAATAACAAATCCACAATAGTGATTCAAAAGAACAAAAAAACTAAAAAAATATACACCTAACAGCCTTATTTGACTTAGTTATTTTTTTATTTCAGGTTCTCACCGAGAAAGCAGACAGATCCAAGGGGTAGAGGCCTCCGCAGCGGCTGAGGGCTTCATCCCCGGGCAGAACACCAGCATCCTCCAACAACGGCAGCTGACCTGGGGTCAGAGCTTTACTTAGTTCCTGTGCCTCCCTATCAGACCCCCTCTGCCGGTAGACCACCGCATCCAGCAGGCCCTTTGTCGGGATCCCCCTCTGAGTAGCTGACGGCGGGCCGGACAGGCTACGGTACAGTGCCACAGCGTCGGGTCCATTCTGGATGGTGTTGGGGGGAAGGCGTAGAGAGGGAGCTGGCACCAGCCGGTGGCTGCCCAGCAGGAAATAGCCTTTAGATGTTGTGAAATGTCCACTCAGGCTGATCTCCCGATATGGCTTATTGTTGTGTGCACTAAAGAGCAGAATCCAGACACCCTGCAGGGAGACTCTAAGACCGGACGGGTGCCAGAGCTCGATGTACTCTCCATCCTCGGCTGCACCAGGCGTGTCTGTGTTCAGCTCATTGATCAGGAAGTCACCACTGCTCCCAGGTGGGAGGTGAGGCGGTGAATCTGTTCCTCCAGGAATCACTAAAATACAAAAAAACGAACAAAAAAAAATTGGTTTTTACAATATTCATCAAAAAAAATAAGTCAACCGTAGCAACCGACCCAATCATTTGACTGATTCCAACATTTCTCAGGGAAGAGATATAATTTGTCATAAATCTGTTAAATTTCACAAATCTGCTTTTGTTTTTTGTCTCAATGAGCAAATTATTCCTAATTTTGTTTATTACCTCCGCCAAGGACTTTATGTTCTTAGTCGAGTTTATATTTTGTTGTTTGTCTGTCTGTGCACAGGATAATTTAAAAAGATATGAATGGATTTTAATGACTTTTTTACCACATGTGCACCTCAGTCAAAGGGACAATCCATTAAATGTTGGTGACAATCCATATCATAATCTGGATGCAGAAAATTTTCTAAGGATTCTTTAACATTATTTGCAGGAACAAGCAGTTCCCCCTAAAATAGAAAGTGGCAGCAGTGACTATTGACAGCTTCAGCATCAGACTATTATACTAACACCAGAGGCTGCAGACACACCCTGTGCATTAATTTTAAACTTATAAAAGGATTTAAAGGAATCTTTTAACAAAGGTACACCTCATGGCAAGGAACACTGCATTAAAATTTGGTAATGTTTCACATCATGTGTGATCTTTAGCTATAGGTGTAAGTCACAATACGAGGCAAATTTTGTTGCTTTGTGTACTCTCCAACTGCTTTTCTAGATGTTTATGAAATAGATAAACTTCAACTTAGCGGTCTCTGAAAAGTACAAATACACAAACACCCCAAAATTAAACACTTTTTTATTAAACATCCTAAATTACCACAACGAGAGCAACTCAACAAGATACCCATAATGTCACAAAAGCTGATTCTGAAATGGAATTAGTCAGATGCACATGCAGTATGTAGAAAATAAGCACCTCCAACTGTGAAGTCTTTATGTGCTCACTACTTGCACATCAAACACTGCAGCCACACGTCCCTACATTCTGAGTAGTTTCCCAAGCTGTCAGCTACAACAGAACACCATGTGCTAGCACATCCTAACCGTGTAATTTTAAGAAAAATAAACATTAATTAAATATAACTAATTAATAAAAACAGTCATATAAAATGACAAAAATGCACCACATGATGACATGATACGAAGACAATGCAATCAATATGTTCTTGCTGCACCACATTTTAAATTAATCTCTTCAGGGGCGGAAATTAAAAACCATTATGACTGATGGAATTAATAACAGAAAGCAGAAAACCCTGCCACAACATAGACATTCACCGATATAGACGTTATGCACTATGCATGAGAATATGATCCATCAAATTCCTTTAAAACAGGTAAAAATCATACTTTTTATTGCATGTTTTTCTATTATAAAATCATTCAAATGTATTACTATGATCTTGCTGCAAAAGAGTGCCGATAGCCTATATTTGAAATCAGTGTTAGCTAAAGATATATTCAAGCAGAAAGTATGAATGTTGCAGTTAACATCCAAATAGAGTCACAATTAAAAGTAGCATAAGCTAAACTTCTGAGAGCCAGGCGGCTGTTTAAAACAGGAGTTGGAGCAGCTGTTAGTAGATGGTGTATACTAACAGGTTATAACTTGCTGGAAATGTTGATTCAAAACAATGTCGGTTTAAAACGAGCTTAACGGATTGTATGCCTCTCCTGTTCTATGCATGAGTGTCCGATTTTCTTCCAACTAAAAAAAAAAACAACAAAAAAAACAAACAAAATCACTCTCACCCACAATCAGAGGTCATCTATGCAATGATAGCAATGGGTGGGGTAGGGTAGCAGAAAGAAAAATATAACACATCTCAATTAGCAGAGTTGAAAGGGAAACTTTTCACAATCGTTGTATAAAAAGGCCACTGTTGGAAGAGTAAATTTAATAAATCGGTTAAAGCATGCTATCAGCATCGGTAAACTGCCGGCAATAATTAAAAATACTTAAGAGGTGGAGAATCATTGTCATCTCTTATTCCCAGTGGGGTGTTGTTCACATGTTACGTAAAGCACCACCAATAGGCTGTTATATAAGACCACCAGTTTTATCCTGCTTGCCCTGAAGGCCATAAACATACCCGGCAGATATCCGGAGGCCTGAATCAGCCAGATCTTGGCCTCTTTGCTCCGTTTCCATCTACAAGAAACCCTACAACAGCCTGAAGACTAACATGGTGAGGCTAAAGAGACGCCTTTCCCCCCTCAGGGTATCTAGGTGCTCAATTAGAACAAGGCCTGTGGCTGCTCTGTCATGCTTTTTTTTAACCACCTCCAGTAAGAGCGAAACACAGCTACATCAGATTAGATTAGACAAACTCAGACTGTTTTTCCAAGTCCAAAGGGATAAAAAGCTCATGAACTAAAAAAAAAAACAAAACAAAAAAAAACTGGAGCATCGCAGCCATTACAGCTTTACCTTTACATGCTGAGCATATTTCATTTTATTTACTCACAGGCATTACTGATTATAATTCTGCATCATAAAGATGATGTTTGCAATGAAAAAAAAATACTTATACATATAATATTCCTGCAAGAAGTGGGATTTGATTAAGGAATGGGAAACTTAATATAGATAGATTATACCACAGTTAGAAAAAAGATGATGACTAAAAAAATGAGGCATCCGCTCAGGATGTATGTAAATAAACTACACTTCTTAACTGTGATTGTTGAGAGAAAATGTAAACATAAAATAGGAATAATAGCATGTTTATTTAAATGTCCCTGCAATAAAATGTTTTTTTTTTTTGTTAATAAAAGCATAGAGCAAGCAAACATTTCAAATAGTCTCAGTTTAACATAAATACATTTTCTATAGAGTGCTTGTTGCCTGGCACTGCTGGTCAGCTGGTTAAAGGCTGAATATTACACTTTTATTTTGTAAATAAAGATTGACAATTTGACTACAAGTTGTGTTAACACGCCCTTATGATATTTCTGTCCAGTCTTAGATTTCATTATTTCAGCTTGCTGTGTGTATCTGCTTGGTTTTATTTGCCTGTAACTTATCCAGTAACACAGCTGAATGTCGCTACTGAGGGACACTGTTGATTTTCTACATGGCTAAAAATTCACAGCACTCATTATCAACTTGGAGTCTAAAAGCAAACTGGTATCACGTCGCTGCTTTAGTGCGACTTTTAATGATGCAAAACAATTTATCCTTGCTGGCCTGCATATCAATTATGAACTCTTATTCTAAAGTAAAAGGGGAAATCTGTGGGGAAATTCTTAGCAGTTAGCTGCTAACAATGCTAAAGTTAGCTTTTACTTCAAAGTTTCCAATTGGAGCTAAACTAACATAAGATAAGATAAATCTTTATTGTCATTGTCACAACAACAATTAAATTTAAAAAAGTGCCATCAGTCGGTGCATAATAATAATAATAATAATAAATTTAAAAAAATAGCCACATTCTCACATACATCATTCATGATAATTAATGTTATTTTTTTGATGGTATTTAGTTTTGTTATTGCTATCGGGTAAAAACTGTCTTTAAGACGATTGGTTCTTGTTCTGATTGCTTTGTATCGTGTGCCTGAAGGCAAAGTGTCCTTTGTGATGTGTTGTGCTTTTCTTAGACAGCGGTCGCTGTGCAAGTCTTCAGCTGTACTGTTCTTCCTGAGAACCCTCAGGAAGTACAGTCTTTGCTGAGTCTTTTTTGTCAGCAACTAAAGGATTTTTTTTTTCTTTTTTAATGGGACCTGTACTAACATTGTAGAAAATCTGATATATTTAGAATGGTCAAACTTAATGATTTCACACAAAAGAAAGTTCCTATAAAATAAAATATGATTCTGATATGATATTTGTGCTGTTTGCAAAAACGCAAGGAAGGAGATTTTCCCATAAAATAAAAGTAATGATCCAAACAGGGATAGAATTATTCTACACATAAGTCACATAAATGAAAACAGATAATAAAATACAAAAATATTTCCCATTAATAATGTTAGAATCTCATCTAGTTTTGCAAACCCAGTATGATGTATGTTGTCATGTCATGAGCTGGATCCCATGATAATTTTAATCTGACCTTTTTTTAAAGCACTGAAACCATGCAATACCAAATATATTTATAAAGTATTTCAAACACCCAACAGGAGCAAAGCCCTATACACAATCACAGCATACAAATTGTCAATCATAAAACAATAAATAAAATAGTATGTAAAAGTCATAATAATATAAAAAGCAGTAAAATAGCAAAGGAAACACAGTAAGTCAGAGTCAGACAGAATCAGACAAACTTAACGTCTCAGACTGTGTCAAAAGCCAACTATAGTAATGTGGTTAAATGGAAACAAATGATATCACGTCAGGTTAATCCCAAATTTTTCATGATTTCCAAACGACTAGTATTTGTTCCTAATTTTTTCACTTCTCTACTTCTCTTAGCGGGTAATCATTTAAGCAACATTCACCATAAAGTTTCAGTTCTTTCAGAAGATGTATTTGCAGAAGCTTGGAAAGCTCAGTTTAGGGAACTGGACGGGACGTTTTCTAGAAGACGTTTCACCGCTCATCCAAGGGGCTTCTTCTGTTCTAACTGATGCAGGAGAACACAGAGATTAATATACTGTAGGTGTGCCAAAAGAATTAGGGGAGGGGAAGAAAAGAAACAAAGGGTTGCTCTGATCCCTCCAACATAAAGGCCAATAGAGGTCTCCTGGAGGGGCGTTGATGGTTGTTAGGGAGGTTCTCATGGGTCGTTAACTCCCTCGTCAGACTGCTTTCGGTCACAGCTGTAGTCAGCTGTAGCCAAAAACAATATCAGAACATCCCTTCAGGACCTTAAGGCCTTTGCAGGTCAACAGCAAGTCTACCCATGGGTCAAAAAAACTACATGAAGGTTTAAGTGGCCTAGTCAAAGTCTAGCTGGGGTGAGCTATATCGTAAAAATGGGTCATTCATGCCACAGACCCTTTAAAAATGCCCTTCTGCAAAGAAGTACAGTCTAAAGCTCCTCCATGGTCATGGAAGAGACTGATTGTCAGTTATCATGAAGGCAGCTGAGCAAGGCATCATCACTTTCTAGGTTTAGGAGACAGGTTACATGCCACACAGATCCAGGTATGTTTAGATAGATTTTTGTTAATAAAATCATTGTGTATCTTTTTTTTTTGCATTTACTCATTTTGTCTTTGTCTGAGGTGTAGGATCATTGAAAACTTGTGAGTCTAAAAAGCAAAACCAGAAGATATCAATGCATGATGCAGCAAATCTAAAATATGAGCAGTTTAAGGTGCATTTAAACACTTACAAATGGTGTGAGGGCAGATTTTTGGCCAGGGACACTTGTTGGGCAACCCAGGAGTTTGTGGGGCCTCCCAGAAAATACCAGGATCTCTGGCCCAGGTAGCCACACCGCAGCGACTGAGATAGAAGCCTCCCTCTCGCAAACTGAAATAAAAAAAGAAGCAGCAATAAGCATCCTGACTGATGTGAGGTTTAATATCGAGTCAAGCAAGAGTTGTGTAGCATATCAACCCAAACATGTTTATGTAGATGAGGTCTGCAGTGACTAGTCACCTTTGTCAGTTGCTGTTAAAGCTATATTAGCCAACAATAAAAGAGATAAGTGACATTTTATCTAACTAACTTTTTCAAACAACAAACAGTTTAAGTCATGGTTCACATTCAGCAGAGTTGCTCTTTAAATGCTGTTTTTAAACAACAATGGCTGTTGGGATATAAATCCATTTGCAATGCATGTTGGACGATCTGTATGTTTTTTTGTGTCCTGTTTTGCAAATATTGCTCTGAGAATATATATCCCAGAGCTATATGATAACCAAACAGCTTTGCTTTCACAAGCAGACCATGACTGTTGCCATAGGTTCTGCTTGGTACTTGTATATGAAACTTTATCGAATACATGATTTAACTACATCAGCTTATTTTAGTTATTTTTATTTGAGCATTTCAGGATTTATTTTCCTGTTTTTTTTTTTTGTTTTTTTTTCTTTCTAGATGCCTTACCACAATTTCCATTTTGTGTGTGTTTTGTGGACAATAAAATAACTTCTATTACATTGCCAACAAGTGCTGTGCAATTCATTGTATTTTCAATATAATAGCAATTTTAAAATACGCATTTTTTTAATAGCACAGAGACAAGTTTTTCATCACACAGTTTTTAATAAGAGTAAGACAATAAAAGACTCCTCCCCTTTAGTTGGCGGTAAAATGCTTAAAAATGGGTGTTTTGCCACACAGAAAGGTAGAGAGAGAAGAAACTAGCATGTAGATCCATGAATGCAAGTAGAAGTAAGCATTTCTACAAATAAAGATTACAATAAAGTTCTGCAACAATGGAGTCTGGACAGGCAAGCTTTCAATAACTGAAAGCCTGCACCAGTGCACCTAACCTCTTTTTTCTTATGTGCACAGACACAAAGGTTACGTGCAACCAAATCCTATTTAAAAACACAGTTTTACAAGTTCACCTTTGGTTTTTTATTTATTTATTTACTTTATCTCTATGGAGACAGTATTGAGTAGTAGATGATAAAGTAAAAATCTGGACAAAATAAAAACCTTTATTTGAAACATAATTCTACAGGAAGCCACTGAGAAAGTGTTGGTGATTAAAGTGCTACATCAAACGAAAAAAGAAGAAACAACTCAGATATATTTAGGAAAAAGAATGTCTAAATTAAAAATGCAACTGGCCTCAGACTAAACATATTGAAAGTCTCATGGTTTATTCCTGCATTGCAGCCACATGCTGCTTTGATGGCCAACTCCTGTAGTTTGGCCCACTTTAACCTTGGCCTTGGCTGAACCAGCTATTCACACGCTCTCTAGAATCAACATCTGCCAGACATGCTTCATTTAAACTCTAGTGTTTGATTTTGATCCTCTACTCAGCAGAGGAATTTATATAAACGTCAACAACACAAAATGTTGTAATCGTTCATTCTTCTTTTTTTAAGTGGGGGAATCGGAATTTTCACAGCAGCAAAACTGAGTGAAAAGTCTCGGAGGATAGTAAAAAAAGTTGATAAAAACCTACAAATAAAAGCATAGAAAATAAAAAAAAAAGTTTGTTTTGTTTTTTTTCTATAGTAATTGTGATAAGGGGGGAGGGGATCATGGTTGTCTGGGGAAGCACAAAAAGTCTAGGTGGCAGAAAGTTTTTTTTAACATTTCATTTGACTCAATATTTTCTTTTCATAGTATAATTTAGAAACTAGTTCACATTTGTGACCAAATTGTTAAAATAGGGCCCTGTCTTAGGTGTTGTCAAGCAGACAATTTTTAACTTGAAACTGAATTTTTTCGTTAAAAGAAATTAAAATATGGTTTTAAACAATGTTTGAGGTCTAATCTTTGACTTATATACTGCAGAGTATACAAATCCCAAAATTAAAGCAAAAACCACCTGTGCTACATTTATTATGGTTGCTCTCCATATCTAGCTGACTGACTCAAAGATAAATTGACTATCATTTTAATTTCTAGATTTGCAAATTTAATAGAAACATAATAAAAATGATCTGCAACTACATTTAACAATGTGGTTTTAAAAGTATAGATTAGGAGCAGCTATACAACACTTTTTACATTTTATTTTTAACAAAAAAGAGGAAAAAAAAAGGAAAATCATGTTTTTCTTGTTTTACGTGTCATTTATACTTTCTGTAGGTCTGCTAATAAAACATTTTTTTAAGTCTATAAATGTAAAATTGAAGCAGATTTTCTAGATATAGGAGTGGTTTTGCAGGGTTGTGTAAAAATACAACAACATCTTATCAGAAAACTGTTCAAATATTTGTAGGTTGGTGTGATTAACTTTAAGCATCTCTTTCTGATAATGATGTTTAGTGAAATCCAGTTTATTTACTATTTTTTTTTTAAACCAAAGATCTTTTATACATTCAAATTTATTGTAAACATATTTCCATTGGGTTTCAGTAAGCAATCATCAGAGACCATACAGCAAAGAGGAACTACACTCACACTGACAAATTCATTTTACTGAGCTCAAAACACTTTAAAGCATCAAAATAACCACAGGACTGCAACTTAACACAAATTCAACAAAGAGGGGATCCGAAACAAATCTTACTGAATTAGAATAGCTTTTTCTAATAAGAATCTCTTGCCTGTTACTGAGCTGGTATGGCAGTCTGCCTGGGATGAGCGTCTCTGTGAGATTGGAGCTCGGCTTGCTTCCTGGACCGGCGAATACGAACGCATCGAGAGGTTGCGTCTGGCTAAGCGGACTCCCCACCGGAAAGTCTGCAGCTTTGCCACTGTAAATAGCCACAGCACCAGACTCATCTCCTGAAGACGACCAGAGACGGGAAGAAAGAATCCACAGTGAAATGAATGGTCAGATAGAAAACAGCCAGCGTGAGAGAGAATATGTTGGTTTACCAATGTCAAAGCATCTCATGGATTTTTAAAGGTTACAATATTACGTCGCACCGGTTCTTTAGTTTGAAATTATTAAAAGAAAGTTCTAGAGAGATCTGAGTTATCAGAGCTTTTTAGGCCCAGCATAGCACTGCCCCTCATCAACCTATGACGCTTACTGTAGGTGGAATGGCTAAAAAAGGAGAACTATGTATTTCCTCCACTTAGAAGACAGACACAGTCTGGAAATATTTTTGGTCAATGAACATGTGAAAACTGATGATGTCACTCTGATAAAAAAAGAAAGTGCTTAAATTACAATTGCAAGCTTTGAGTAGCATCTTTGCAGCCAACTATTTAAGGTAGCAAGTATCAACTTTTCTTTGCATGCAGTGTATGTAAATATGTTATACTAACTCCAAATTGTATAAATTCCATTACAACTGTGCTGATAAACATCTTTTCAGGAGAGAAGAGAACCGTAGCTTTTCTCTTTTAAATGAAAAGAACGGGATATATTTTGTTGTTGTATCACCATATCTTTGTACAGTATTTTTAATTCTGTAGCCTGTAACGCATTATAATTCCCACTGCTAAAAAAATGTACATCTGCAAGCATTTTACATGATTCAGAGAACTAACCTTTCATGTGTTTCTTGTCTACAGTCACGGAGAGGAGGCCAGTTCTGGAGGAGTCCACATCTATGCTGACACTAACCCTGTCCGTTTTCCCATCCCACACTACCACCGCCATAGGACCTGCTGCTGAGACATCTGTCAGCTCAACCATCCCGTCCACCTGTCCACCCCCCAGCTTCAGCTCATTAATGAAGGGGCTGGTTAATGGGGCAGCAGGCGGGGTGCAGTTGTTTCGTTGACCCGGTGAAGGAAGAGACAACTGGAAACCCCACTGATCTTCAGAAAGAAGACACCTTTCAATGGACTCGTCAGCCTCATGTGCCGCTTCATCTTCAACAAAGGCCTGTTCTCCAGGGGTCAGGATCTCAGCCAGGAACTCTGCTCCTCCAGAGCGGCGAGTCATGTAGACCACAGCATCCACCAACCCCACTGCTGTGACATTCATTTTTTCTGTGTATCGGGCAGCAGAGGTGCGATAAAGAACTACCGCATCTGGGCCATTCTGGACTGTGTTTGGTGGCAGGAGGATGGCCGGGCTGGGCACCAAGTCCACTGATCCCACCAGGAAGAAACCTCTGTCGTCTGTGCTATGGTCCTTGAGGTCCAGCACCTTGTAGGCTATATTTCCGTTTCCATTATAAAAGACTAGGGTGTAGCCATCCAGAGAGGCCCGCTGTCCACTGGTGTGGTAGAGCTCCACAAACTCTGAGGTGTCCAGTCTCGGATTATCAGCATTGATTTCACTGATAATGAGGCAAGGGTCAGCTAAGATTAACACCAACGGGTAGAACCAAATAGCTAAAGTAACAAACATTTTCTTTCTGAATCGCTTCAGTGGCACAGCAGCTTCTGTAAAATAGAACACAAGATCATCAGCATACAGTGTGACTTATTGAGTAAGCATTAGAGGTGGAAAAGATATCAATATCAATATATATCGCAATATGATTTTATTCAAGATTGATATGACTTTTACATAAACTTCTGTAATTTCAATATACATCACAGTCTATAAATACAGCATTTTTTAATGAATGATGTTCCAGATGTTCATGTAGTTTTATGTGTTTTTTAATAGCTAATATTTCTTAAATTTTATTTTGGAGGATTTTTATAAACATTGCAAAATATTTGTCATAAGTTTGTATAGTCATCTGTTGTAGCCATTCTTGGCTGTCTTTCTAAGGCTTTTGTTTATTTCTACCTCAATATCGAAATTATATCGTATCGACCGAAATTATGCAATGTATTGTGATATAAATTTTGGCCATATCGTCCAGCCCTGAGTAAACTCAAATAATATTGTTATTTATATTACAGGTTGATTAACAGGGTGGCACATAAAATAAAAAATGTTTTCTTAGCAAGAGATTAAGAGGCAGGACCCTATAATTTGGTATTTTGCTAATTTCTTGCAGTAAGGGGCTGTCTAAGTAGTCTGTTTGTTGAAATTACAAAAGGAAAAGAAAAAGAAAAAGCCCAGACATGGTAAAGAAAATCCTCTTTTCTTCAGGGTAAAAGTTATGGGTTTGACGGGTGTTGCATTTTATTTTGATAAAAATGTATCAATCGATTAAGCTGATACTGAGGAATGTGATAATTCCACCAGAGTTTAATCTAAACCAGATTAAGATGCCAAAAAAAGCAGAACCAAGTTTCAGTTTATTTGAACACAGATGAATCAGTTTGCAGCCCAATTTTAGGTAAACAATAGACTCATTACCTTAGTATTAATTTTGTATTGTTTTTTGCTTTTCTTTTGTTTTGTTTAATGAAGTTTATTTTAAAGAATCAAAAGTGGTTAATAAATGGCTATGCAAATTTTGGAATTATGTATTTTTCAGCCACAGTCCAACCTACTTGGGAAGCTTTTATTTCTGCAGCTATTTCTTTTGGAAAATTATAGTCTCGTTTTTTTGACAAATTTTGTGAGGTCCCATCATGTTAAAGGGCTTTTCTACCCTTAGATTGATATTACCTTTGAAAGAGAGACCGTATTGGCAGATGGGGTTTCATGTAGCATGTAATTTGCAGTTAGATTTACAGTTTTTGCAATGTTTACTGATTAAATTTCATTGGTTGATAATATTGATTAAGAAATAATTAGTGCAAAAACCTATTTATAACATACTGGACATTATCTGGATTACTGGATTAACCGTAATCAATATAAATTGTTAAACCCAACTCTGCTATACAACAAAATTTCATGGCTTTGTTTTTAACATTTTGTCTTACATTAAATGAAAACACATATCTCAGGTTCTTATAGTTGGAGCTTTATGTTGAAAAAATGATAAAGGTTCTTTTGAATCACAAAAGTGTTATGTAATGGCCAATCACAGGGAGGACTGATGAATTAACAGCTGTCATCTAAGTTTGCTTTTCGGACAGTGTTGTATCAAATCATATTCTTTTTTTTTTTTCTTTTTTTTTATTATTTTGCAGTGTCCTGTCTGGCGATGTGGCAATAAGAATAATTATCTTGGTGCCAAATAGAGCCCTACAGATTTTGCTTTCACAAGTGGAGCAGTAGGGCTATCGCCATAGTGTTCCGCTTGTTTTATGCATATAAACTGCTTTATTATAATTATACAGGGTTATTTAAATATTATATGAACACCGCAATGAAAGTACAACAGGAAAGATAGAACAGAAAAGGAAGGAAAGATGAAAGAGACAGGAGATAAAAGGGAGACAATGGTAAAAACAACTTCAGTCTGTATCAAATCATATTCAATTGACCAGGAAAAAGTGTGAACCTTGAGAGCATTAAAACGCAAACATCATGTAAAAGATTTGGAGGAGATTCTGGAGCCAATTGTTGCAACACCGGAAGAATCTCAACTGGTCTTAAGGACCATATGAAGTTCTTTTAATGACAGGCAATGTGGATTATCTGCCTCTCTCTACTCTACCTTACAGGCTATTTGGTCTTTTCATATAAAATGCCAGATCTACTTGCATCTGAATAGAGAGATTGAGATCACACAGGTGGTGTTGCATGTTTTGGATACATCTGTGCTTGCTGATGTAACTCTGACTATAGCCAGAGGACAGACCTTTTGTTTCTCCAGGAAACCTCTGAGAGGGATCTACTCAATTCAGAATCTACTAAAGACAGTGGCTATTCCTGTTGCTGGTTGATCGACCATTTTTGGCTTAGTGGGAAGAATGGATGTCATCTATTTGCAGGTTTTAAGATGGATTTCTGCTTCCCCTCAAGTATCGATGTGCACTTGGACAAGGCTCCGTACCCAAATCTGCCAACCTGTGCATCAGTGTGTAAAAAAGGTTTGCAGTTTCAGCTGGGTGTACGAGAATTGCAGTGTAAACGCACTTTAATTCAGTAGTGTAGAAACATCAGAGGAGGGTAGAGTAACCAAAAATTGTACTTAAGAGCTGCACTAATTGATCATACTAGAACACAAGTAAAAGTAAGAAGCAGCCATCCAGGAAATGACTGAAAGAATTGTAATTGTATAGTAGAATTGCGAATTGTAGTATTTTAAAGAATCAGTTAAAGATAGTGTGTAAAATAGGATAGATTAGTTACACACTAAGAATTTCTGGCTGACAAGACACTTTTCAAAATACATTATTATGGTTATCATTTGAATGTAGTTTATTTACATCTAAAACATTTTTAAACCGACAATAATACATTGAATGATTCTTCTATGCATCGTTTTGGAGCTCATGTCAGCAGAGCTAATCCACGTCTTCTGCATGAGTCATGAAACGTTGCGAAACACATTAGTAAGCAAATGGAAACTTTGCCTAAAATGTGGAAAAGCTTCAGAAAAGATTAAGGAAGGAAACTGTCACCCAAGCACGCTTCTGTATTTTAAGAAAGATACGATTAAAAAAAAACTATTAAATTGTCTTTAGCTCTTTTTGTTGTTTGTTTTTAGGCGCTTTTGGAAAATCGTCGCTTTTTGGGAAGCTGTGGTCCCATTCTGGCTCTGAATTATCTGCCACATTCAACAGTTATTCCAGTCACGGTCAGGCTGCTATGCATGCATCTTTCCGTCGAAAAAAAAACCCCGCTGTCAATCTGCTCTCTAACCCTGCAAACAAGCTGCACTGCGACTTACCGTTTCTCCGCCCCTCTTGGTCCACTATCACAGTCTTATTGAACCAAACTTTATAGTGACTGAAAGGAACAGAAATAGACGTAGGATGAGGAGATTAAAGTGTTAAAGTTTGTTTTCTGCCCTCCGCCGCTCCCGTCATTCACAAAGCTCCACTTTCTCTCTCCCCCCGCAGCTCTGTGCTGTGGGCGGTCACACTGACGGACACAAGAAAGGGGGTTGATGTCTTCCACAAGGGATCTTTTTTGTTTTTTGCGTTTCAGTTTCCTGTCCTACTATCCACAGACCGACAACAAAAACTAAAACCCTGGCGAAATTATTGACACAGTTACGTGAACAGATGTCGTTTTATTACCAAATATCTGAGATCATCCAAAGGCTCCTTAGGAGACCTGAAGGGGGCCCCTGACCCCATCTGAGAAAAAGCCCCGCCCATTATCTAAGTCACTTCAGTGTGACGAGACTTGATTCATACCGTCTGTGTTGCTTGTACATGTACCAAAGCTCCCTTTTCACATTTTCAATCTTTTTTTTTACAGAAGGTGGATAGGCCACAAGAGAAAATATGTGACACGGCTTGAAAACCCCCCAAAAAAACATTAATTTCATTTTGTCTTTAAGAAAAAAGGCATTTGGTCAAAAAACAAAAAGACAACAGTGAAAAACTGTCAGAATAAACATGCAGATTTAAAAATAAAATGTTTAGACCAAGATCTTGGATAAAATAAATTCAAAAACAAGGGAAACTAGATCAGAGCCTTGTGGGACCTCCTTATTAGCGACTCTAGTTTATTATTTCAAGAGCATAAAACTTGGAATATCTCATTTTAAGAGCAAAAATAATTATTTCATTTTCAGATCATCTTATTTACCCGTTCAAATTATTGGAAAATGCACAGATTTTACAAATATTTAACTGTTTTAGATCTGTTTTTACATTTTAAAACCAATTCCTTTTTCTATAATGATATGCTCTGAGGTGAAGTTTGTAACAAATTTGTCTTACAGCAAGAAGGTTCTGGGTTCAAATCTCAGCCTGGGGTCTTTTTGCACTGAGTTTGCGTGTTCTCTCACTACACGCGTAGGTTCTCTCCAGGTACTCTGACTTCCTTTCAAGTCATTTTTTTTAGTTCTCCCTTTCCCTCAGTTCTTAAAAAAAGAATAAAAAGAAGTGCTGAGACTTTTTGTGTTGGTCTGTCTTAGAACGCAGTACTTTCCTTTAAGACTGAGAATGATTGTTTCTACTTTCAGCTACTTTAGGAAAGGAAATGTAAATTAATTGTAATAATAGGTAATAAGTTGAAACTTCAGAAGAGATTTGATACTTATGAAATGGGTGCAATATAGTTTGTCAGTGGGCATTTCTATATGGTGACATCATCAGCAGGGGCTGGGCCCCGAGGAGATCAGACCACCCGAGCAGATCTGGTACCTACTCCGGAGGTAGACCCTGGTCCCACTGCGACCCTGACGCAATAAACAGGAGAATATGGATGGACATACTCTGACAGAAGGGACTGAAACTGATCAATCAATCAAATCAATCAAATTTTATTTGTATAGCACATTTCAGCATCAAGGCATTTCAAAGTGCTTTACATAA
>JAUZNJ010086535.1:0-21812 GCA_034780135.1 Jordanella pulchra
ATTGACGCGAAGGGGGTACCTGACGCGTCAATATGTGACGCTGAGGGGACATGCCCAAGCGTCAGTATATGACGAGTTGGGAGTGAGAATGCGTTGGATCAACCTATCAAAAGCTCCCAGAGCTATGACATCTGAGCTTTACCACTCAGAGTAGTAAAAAGAAAATTACACTTTCAAAAATGTTCTACATTTAGCAAAACAATAAAAAAAAACTTTTGGTATCCTGACATTTAGCAATAAAATATGATGTATAATAATGTATTTTATGCAGTTTATGTAGGTATTTGGTTTCACTGGAAATGATTATATGATTAACTGTTGTAGAGTGTTATCTATAAGTTTGATTTTCATTTATTTCGAAATCTCAAATTTATTTCAAATATTAAAAAAAAGTTCAAAAATCATATTTTGTAGAATATGATGGCCAAAGGGTATCTCAGCTTTTGTCTAATAATTTTAGGAAAAGTTGATATCAGCTTTCTGATTAGTCAGGCTGTCAACTCAGGTAGCTAATCTGCTAGCTAAGCTTTAAAACAGCTTTACAGGATAATAAAGAGATTTCCTTTATTTTTCCGCCATTGCTTACAAACTACCCGATTTGGCTTTACTGTATGAGACGTCTCCAGCTGACCGATCTGCAGTGCACAGCAACAAGTTGGGGAGGGACAGAGCATGTTTACGGATTACAAAGCTGCAGAAGGCTGTTTCCTCTGGAAAGTTCTTTGTCATTTAAATGGAAAATGTTTAAAATCTGATCTTTTTAAAGTCTTGATCCAGGTAACCAGTCCATCAGAACCAAACACAACCCTTGCTTCAAGTATGTGGGAAAACTGAAAACGACCTATGCATCTCTGTATATGTGGGTCTTACAGTTTAGAGATGATCTAGATCTGTTTTCTCTCCCTGTGCACTCCAGCATGTTGCTGTTACTGTAAAGTGATATGAGACTGCAAGCACACAAAGGCCTTTAAACGATGAGCCCGTATCATCGGCAGAGGGAGGCGTGTGAGAGGCCGATGATGGATGTAATCATAGTCTCCTGCCTCAGTTTCATTGTATCGCTTGTCAATCAGTCGCCTCTCTAGGCTCTGCGACACGCAAATCAATCCCAGCACTTCTAGAAGAGATATCTCCTCCTTCCGCCGCCCCCTCCTCATTCTTTGCAATCTATATCTGTGCAGTGCTTGGTCCGTGAGTAATTTTTGATTGACGTACTGAGGAGCTGAGAGACGAGGGCCCCATAATGTCACCTTGTTTATGTCAATAACATATCGACAGAAGCACAAACAACAGCCTGGAGGAAATGTGTGTGTTAAGTGTGAAATATTAGCAGGAAATTGGCTGCATATGAGCGCTGTGGTTGTATCATCAAGCTGTGGGAGGCGAAGGAAAGGGCTTTGTTTGTAGATGATGAGATGGAAATCTTTATTATAAAGATTACTCGTAGAATGAAATAACAGTCTGAATTCATGACAAAAATAAAAAAAATAACCCTTCAGCCTTTTTATTACATCATCCCAAATGATTGTACCAATGTTATAGTTATACATTACATGTAGTTATTTGGTTCTTGCACCTATAAATGGGATCTTTATGCTTTATTCATAGTGTCTCTTTGTGTCTGTGCTTTGACTCAGGAAGTGAAAGGATGAACGGCCTCAGGAAACGCATAAAACAGATGAGTTCAGAGGAGAAGGGAGGCAGTGCTGAAAGTTGCAGAGTACAACTTTAACCCACATGTTACTGGCTTTTTTATCACAAATACTGCTAACAGGACTTAGATGCTAGCCATTAAAAAACAGGCAGGACTGGGTACTGGTAGGAGTACTACATAAATATCAGTCCAGCATCGCCTTACTGAATGCTTTACTCTGTAGCTTATAGTATCTGGAAAGGCAGCTATGAACTTTGTAGATGTGTTAACGTTTGCAGCAGGAGCCCTGTAGCTATCAGTATTGTAGCAGTAACCCAAGGACAACAGCACTTAATCTCATGCAATTCTGTGCAAACACTTTGTCTGGGATGATGGTTTGTTTGCATTGTGATGCTCAAAGTGACACTGACAGCATGTCCTACTATTAATTAATGAAGCTTATAATTATCTGACCGGTTAGGGATTATCCTAGAACCTTTAGAGAAATTCCTCTTTTTATTCTTGCACACTTAGAAGTTTGGGCAGCTTTGGATTTTAAACCATTAAAAAAGTTAATTTGATATCAGGGAAAATGTCAGTGATTAGCATTTCTCTGTTTCTTTAATGGCTAATAACCTGTCCCGTTTCACAAGTAAAAAATCTGAAGGAGATCATAAAAATAATATGTTCCTGGATGTTACCTGCTGCTTGTTTGACATGTTTGCTGTGGAAGTGTGAGAAAAAAGTTTTAAAATTAAAATAGATAAATTTGTAAAAGGCTTTTGGCATTTTTTTGTTTCTTGGGTTATTAAGAATATGTTGTTGCCTGTTAAACCTGCTCTTTCTATTGAATTCTTGTAGAAAGAGGGACAAATGAAGTGATCAATGATGAACAAGGTAGTGCCACAGGGCAGCTTTCCACATTGCTTTATTCACTGCCTCATTTCAGCAAATCATTACTTTCTACTCAAACTACAAACTCTTAAAATGGATTTTAGGCAGTTTGTTGGAAGTTTTTTTCTGTAACCCATAGATTTTGTGCTTCCATACACATTTAGGACATTAATAAAGAGCCTTTGCTAAACAAAAAGAAACAAAAAAAGGAAATATAGCCCTCTTGGCCTTCATGATTAGGCAAGAGTGGTTTTTTTTGTTTTTTGTTTTTTATAAAAGAGTTGCTCAAATTAATAATTTTAAGCCCAGTGATACTTTTTGTTGTGCTGTTTATTTGTAGTACAATACCAGTAAGAGATTTCTGGGATTTTCTTCCATATGTAGCTTTAGTTTTAAACAAGTGATAACTGTGTCCCAATTAGCCTCTTAGCTCACTGTTAACCTAACTCTTAGCCTGCAGCTATTTTTTTTGGCTTAGCACAAGATTCTGCAATGTGTGTCAACCAGTAAGCTGCTTGCTTAAAGTAAGTGTATGGCTACTTAATGTAGATCGGATTGAAGGAAAGGCAGTTCAATTTGTATGTTTCGGCTCATATGCAGTGCTGTCACTTCTAAATTTTACTCCTAAGTGTACTTAGCCTTTTTCTAGCATGTGCCTCTAACGGGGACGCCTGCCTGCATTACCGCACTACCCGCCTCTCCATAGTTTATAGCTTGTAGCCTACGTGTTGATAAAAAAATTCAGTCAAAAAAAGTCTTCACTATGACAGAAAATGCTTTTGTACATTTGTGTGGCTGTTCAGATGAGTGAGTAAAAGCCCCAAAAAGACTGAAACAATTTGGTGAAGAGTTGAATGATAACAGCAGCACTCTGAACAGTCCTTCACCACATAAGGAAACAAAGATCTACTTGTTTATCTGCAGTTTTGTTCACTCTCTTTATTACAACTTCTTTTACACATGTAAAGAATAATTTTTATGCTTCATTAATGAATTATTGCCCCCGTTTTTCTTCCTCATCTTCCCAATCACCAACCTCCAAACTACTGTCTTTCAGCCTATGGTCCCTCCTACGAAATGGTGGATTGTTGAACACAAAATGAGAACGTAAAAGGAGCAGGAAAAAAGATTTAACCATGTCAATTTCAGATTGAGTTGCAGTCATAATGCAAATTGCAAATGTCCTTGCAGAGGTGTTATATGTGCTTTCAGTGAAATGTACTGTAAATGTCCAATGTTGTTCTGTCAGTCAGTGTATTGAGGGTTTTCTGAAGCTGATAATTTCCCCAATGTAATGATACTTCTGGCACACCAAACCTTAAATGCTTCCCTACATCGACTAAATGAAAGCTTCTGTTTCCTCCTCAAAACCTTGTAGTTCTGATCTTTATCCCATCCTTTGTAAAATATATCCACTAACCCTCATATCAAATAGCTTTAGATGACAGACTCTAAACTGTGTCTCATTCTTTGCTGTCTGCTTCAGCCAACATAAATTATAAACCTAAGTACCGGATAAGATTGATATTGTTTACATTTGTTCCTAGAATATTATTGAGCATGTTTACAAGCTACAAACAAATTCAGAGAGAAATATATCTGTCTTAGAGGAGCTACTTTCTGCAGATTGTTATTATAACAATATATGATCTTTACCAGGAGCACAGGTATAAGTCATATCTCTATTTTTCTTTTCATTTTAACGATTGAAATCATGTTAAACAGTTTTAAATTACCCATTCATATACACGGCCAATGTAAACGACTGTCCATGGAATATTGTCTGCTATCCAAATACATGCAGCTGTAATTAAAGACGAAGGATAAACTGACCCATTTGGATAATTGTCTTATAATGTGAGCCAGGCGTTGTGATGGGCGGCGGTGTAATAGACAATAAGCGCTGTAGACTTATGGTTTGCTGCTCTATAGAAAATCATTTCAGCAACAGAAGCTTATGCAACTAATCTATGGTCTAGTGAGACTGTAGGAAGCTGCCATATCCCACAGTAATAATCTGTTAATGTAGCACTGGCGTGCTGCCATTTACTGTAATCAGCCATCATGATTTATGCAGATACTATTGAGCAGGTGAAGTTGTCTACTGCAGTGTGTGCTAGCATAGAGTAGCACTATCAATTAGAGGGGTTTGGCTTAATGGTTAAGTTCAACATATCTGGGATGTTGTTGTGTTTTTTTTTTATGAGCACCAAGTGTCCTTCTTCGCAACCTGCCAGTGTAAGCCTGTATTCGAGTTTTTTTGTATCTCACAGTGTTACTGCCACTGTTCATGATGTTGGACATTTGGTCACCTGGCTGTCAGAATACCTTCAGTAGACCTGAAGACACGGAGGAGGACAGGGTGGTCATATTTTTTCTCCTTGCTGATTTCTACATATCTGTATGGATAAGTCCGACCGTCACTCCTCTGCGAATCGAACATGTTCCCCTCTGGAACATCTGAACGATACGATCATTCAGCTGCTCCCTTCAGGTAAATGTTATCAGCTCTAATGTTGTGTTGGAGGAACGATAACACGGTTCTGCAGCCAGCAGAGATGACGAGCCAACTCCCGATCTGCATATCAAAGCCTCAGCCAAATTCCTATGCCATCTGTGTGAGCGGACACAAACACACACACACTCACTTTCGGATGCATTAATTCTCCTCCTCTACGGTCTCAGAGGCAAACATGTCTATGGTCTGCCACCATCCCAGTTCATATTCATTGTTTCTCACGAAATTATGATGAGGAGCTTAATTTCTCACTCATAAACATCCAAGAGGAGCTGAGTCTTGCTCGGCGTTTTCCCTGGAACCATCTGTCATCTGGTGGATTGGCTTTGAAGAGGCTGTCACTCAGAGGCAGGCTGTCCCGTGTCTGGGCCCAGCACACCTCAGCAGCTCATGTGACTGAAGCAACAGACATTGATTCATCTGGCCTGAGCCCGGCCCTCCGCAGCGGCATCCCTGCTGAGGACCAGATGCAGAGAGCAGAGGCACGGAGGGCGTTTCATGACTGGAAAACAGCCTTTAATGTCTTCCCTGGAGTCCCAGAACAAAGAGGGTGTATGACAGCTTCATGAGTCCCGAATGCTCCAAATAGCAGCTCTTTTACAGCCTCAAAGGGACCAAAGATGTGCTGCTTGATTCACATTTAAAGGCCAGATATTCTCATGAAAACATGAGAGCCAGAAAAACCTACAAATATTCAAATTATGAATCATAAATAAATCTCAATAAAAAGTTTAAATGTTAAAATGGATTAAAAATTCCCTCTTATGCAAGCCTTTTTATCCTTAAATAGGAACACACAACCATATATGGACAAAGACATGACATCTATCACCCCAGCTTCTTAATCACTTTCATACAGTCTTATTTTAACCTGGAGCTATTGACAAATTGATTCCCTTTGTTTGATTAAAAAAAAAGCCACAGTGGTCATAAAAATAACTGTAACAGGACAAAAGTAATAATACATAAAAATTCAATGAAAATTAACAAATGAGAGTCAGACATTGTTTTTCACCCTAAACCAATGTATTTTGCAATTATTTTTCTAAAATCTCCATAGCTTTCTGCCAATGAAATAATGTGCAGATTCAGTTTTTCAGTGAACTCTGTGATCGACTGCACAGTCTGCTCATGTGAGCGGCAACACTGATTAGTTGAACCCGTCTTCAATGTTTTTGTTTCTCTTTGTCTTCATTCTTTGCATATTTTTGATGTTTCCAAATGATTTAATCATTTTATCTTTTGTGTTCGGTTGTAGTTTTGTGAATTCTTTATTTCTTTGCTTCAGAGCACAGATAGAGCTCAGTGAACAACATCCTCTGATGCATCAGTCTTGTTTTTTAGTGGGGCTGAA
Organism: Jordanella pulchra; assembly: GCA_034780135.1. Classification (NCBI taxonomy): domain Eukaryota; kingdom Metazoa; phylum Chordata; class Actinopteri; order Cyprinodontiformes; family Cyprinodontidae; genus Jordanella; species Jordanella pulchra. The sequence goes on from JAUZNJ010086535.1 coordinate 6,400, forward strand.
AGTCTCTCCTATGTTCGATCCTTATTTCTGACGTCACCTTCACAAACCACCAGAGCTCCCAGGTTTCACCTCGTCCCTCTGAGAGATGCTTCTCTCCTTCAGAAACTGTAGGGAGGAGGTTCTAATGTAACACAGGAGGAGGTTAAAAACCAGGTTCACCCAGTTCTCTTTATGGATTGTCAGGTTTAATTACAACACCAGATATTTGTTGTTGTTTTGTTTTTTTTTTTTTATTCCAAACATTTTTCTCATTTTTCAACCAAACCTCCATTTCTACTAATTAAAACATCCTTTTCCTCGCTAACTGTTATCCTTTGAGATGTTAAGGAATTTGCTGTTTTTGAGGACGTGTTTTGGAGCATAATTAGCCAAACAGCAGTGAGCCGACTGACAACGAGGGTCGAACCCGGGAACCACATCTCCTACCGTCCTGCCTTAGAATAAATGAAGATTAAACATCTGCCCCACGTCACTATATCCATGCAAAAGCCTGATTAAAAACCAGAGTTGCTCTTCCGCAGTCCAGTTTGCTGCATATACCCTCCCCACACACACACCTGCAGCAGAGTTTTTGTTAAACAGAGTAAAACAGAGTCTGATCAGATGGTGTGATTACAAAAAAAAAAAATAACAGCCAAGTCTGGGCATGAAATGATCTCTCCAAAAAACAAGAGACATACAAGTTTAAACTATCTGTCCGCTCTGTTTATCCATTTAGCATAATTTAACAATCATGACTAGATAGATTATTCCCATAACAATGTGTTATGTCCTAAGTCCTGTTATGTGACTAGTTTAATCCTTCCTATAATCATGTTTTATCTATAGTTTATCCATCTTCTGTTGCAACTTAGTGGTGCGACACATTTGATTTAGTTTTGAAAGTAAAACAAATGGGTTTAGAGTTTTACACTCCTGTCCATCGGGGGGCAGTCATACATTAGTTTGACTACTGTATAATAAAGGAAAAATAGCTTTATTTAGATTCTAGTCATTAATTTTGTTTTTATTTTCTTAGTAGACCGAAATCACAATGAAAAATGGAACAACTTCAGCCTGGATGTCAGAAAACTAAAAGGATTTGCTGATATTTCTCCTTGGTCAGCGTGCTAACTTCAGTTAGCTCCTAATAGTGCGAACTTTGTTCGGTCTCACCATCTGTGTCCTAATTCAAGGGTCTGCATCCTTCAAAGGTTGCATATACAGACGCTTTATCTTCTCACATTGTTAAGATTTCCTTTAATTTTATCTTCTTTTCTATTGGCTTTACAGATCTATGCCTTGTGTTGTCATTGTTGCTAGGTGACAGAAGTTACACTTAGGTGGGAGTGAGGAGAGTCGTAGAACGATCCAATGTCACATGTTCCAATTCACAGCCGCTCACTTCTGACCTTCGTTGCTGCTTCTGAAGGACCCGTCCTACGCAGAGCGGGTCCTTCGAAGGCTGCAACCCCTAAATTCATACACAGCAACCTTCCTCTGCAGAGATACCATTAAATTGGGGCTCAATAGGAAGGTTCTCAGCTACCTCTTGTGCTGCACCTTGATGTGCCCCTGGGCAAGGCAGTTTCAGGCCAGTGAAAAGTATCTGAACCGGCCAGGGAGAGTTTGTATTTTTCATTTACTGAGAGGTTTTGTTGTTAAAGATTCAAGGTTTTTGTTTTTTCAACCATTAGGACCGATTCTATACAGTGTTTGATCAGGTATTATATTTTCAAGGTCAGTCGTTTCTGCTGTGAACAGCATTCATCCCGTAAATCTGGCCTGTTGGACCCCACCCTGCTTACACAGAGGTCAGAACATTGTAAAGATGGAAGAGAAGCCTGAAGGAACATGTAGGTAATTTATATTTAACGCTGTCATTGCAGTATTCAACAACATATGTCCCTAATATCCTGCAGCCTCAGACAAAATACAGAAAACTCCTGCAACTGTCTGATCCATCTCTGTTCTTCGTGACTTCATCACTAGAACCTTATGAATCTTTTTTGTTTTGTTTTGTTTGTTTGTTTTTTTGCGTGGTTATCCTAAAAACACGAGAAGCCAACTGTTGTTCAGTTAAATGATGCATAGATAAAAAAAACTGTATTTATATTGCAAGTATTGGCTGTGACTGTCTGATTTAGCTGTAAGAAGAGGGATTATTTGAATCCTGGGAAGATTATTAATGTCAGTGGGATATGGATGAAGAAAAGACCATATGGTTGAGCTCACCAAAGGATTATGGTTTGTTGTTTGAAAGAAAAAAAACACAGCAGAGAGAGAAAGAGTGACTCTAGCATTGTCAGGCCCCACGAGGAGAAAGCAGCTTGGTAAAATGGTTTGGATTAGCACGGCGCGGTGGAGTCCGCCTTCCCTCCGACTGTGATGCTGTATGCTCAGTTGACTCAGCGACGGTTCGGGCTTGAACTGGGGGGTTTCACATTTATCATGTTTGCACAGCACTTGCTCAAATATGAGCTTTGTAGCCTCTGCTCTCCTCCAACCACAGAGGGGGCGTGGCTGACCTGTCCATGAAGGTAACGAGTCGTTCAAAACTCAAACCTAGAGTCTGATGCAGGGCAAGACTTTCACCGTTTTATTCCACATGGCTTGTCTTGCTTCCCATTAACGACTCGAGCAGAAAACCCGAGTGTTCTACCTTATAATTTATCAGTCAGGAAAGAGCCTTTCACATGTGATGCAGGGTAAAGGAATTTATTAACAGCGTTTTTTCCTGAACACTCAGCCAATATTGTCTGCTTTATTCAATGATGTATCTATGGAAAGCTTAAGGTAAAGTTCAGTTAAGTGAAAAATGCAAATCTGCTTGTGAATAACCGAATGTGTATTTAGAGGCTCCAATAACATTAGTTACCATTGCAGTTTGAGGCCAGGTTTTTGTCAGGGCCAGGGAGAAGTTGGCGTGTTGTTCGTAGATTTTTTGTTTTTACTGTTTTGCTTTTCTTGTTGGGAATCATGTTGTAGCACAGATGGAGTGGAGCAGCAGTTTGGGTCTTCACTGCCAGCTGGACACTGCGCTTTCCTCCTCTTTTCCTTATCTTTGCTAATACTGGTGCACATTACATGTTACACCAGGGAGGGGCTCCTGTTTGCAGAGCTTAAGAAATGGTTTGATTTAAGATTCTTCACTGTTTGAAAAAGAAAAAGGCTAAAAAAACAAAATACTTCAAAGCTGAGCAGAACTGTTCTAAACCCATGAATGTTTTCAGATCTTTAGAGATTCTCATTTGGACTGAGGTCTGGTTTTGACTAGAACCATAGACCTGAACGTGATCTCATTTAGCTCCATTATATCTGTGAATGGATGTTGAACCTTCACCCCAGTCTCAGGTCTTTTGCAGTCTCTAACAGAATTGTCTTCATTTATCTCCATTCATCTTCGCATCAACTTCACATCTAACCTGCTTCCCTGTCCCACAGCATGATGCTTCCACTGCCTTGCTTGATTATAAACAGGTCATATAGGGATTTCTGCTTGATAAGGCTTTGGTTTTGGACTCATTGCTCTCATGCTCTGCACAGCTGGTGGCAAACTGTAAACAGCCCTTTTTTCCATCCGTTAACCACGACTTTCTTCCTGCCCCATTTCTATAAAGTCCAGCTTTGGCCGTATTCTTCTGTCGTAGATGTCAGGGTTTGGTGTTACCTTAGAGGACCTCTGACAGAAATGTGCTATTCTGGACTTAATGGGTATCAGAGTAAACAAGGCTAAATACAAATGCACACCACACTTTTTACATTTCCTCCCATTTTACAGCTGTACGCTGCTTTGGTGTGTTGTATAAAATCCCAATAAAACTTTTAAAGTGAGCGGTTGTTTGGAGCGGTGGCCAGAGGGAGCCTGAAGAGGGCTGCAAATATCCGGCTGGAACTTCCCAGACTGAACTCTGGGTTCCTGAGAAAACGGATTTGGATGGGATGCAGAGAATAAAGATGATTATTATTCTTTTTTAAGGTGCTGTAAAGATGCAGAGATCGTTCTGTGTAAGAGGCCATCCAAGGCTGGTTCAAGTCTGACAACTTAAGTCATCAATCAAATTAGAGAAGTTCCAGCGGTTGATAAATCTGAACAATTCTAACATCTTTTATTCGGTTAATCTGCTGGTAGAATCATCTCATTTCACAAAACACCCTAAAATTTCTTCTCAGCATCTTTTCTGCTCCTTTAGCTCCTTATTTAGCTTTTGTTTCCTTTGTTTCTTCTTTTTTTATTCTGTTTTCTCTGCCTATTTTCTTCCAATCATCTCTCTGTTTTGATCCATCCATCCTTTGGCCCAGCAGCTCTTCCTAACACCACCAGCTCTGTCATTTTCTCCCGTTATAACGCGAGTGTTGGTCTCACAGCTCTGGAAAATTTTCATTTGCCCTTTATTGTTTCTCCTCTCATAAAGCATGTTTTTTCCCTCCTCCATAAAACCTTCCAGCAGCTCCTTATAAATTCTTAACAAGGTGAGTTTTGGATTGTTGCTTCCAGCAGCTTCCATCCCATCATTTTCCTGTGGTGTTTGCGAGGGTTAGAATGAAACAGCGGCGGTTCCTCTGAGGTCAAAGGAGTAAAATGTCTCCTTTCTTTCTGTTTACTGGCGATAAAACACGATGCTACTAAGATCTTCTCAGAGTGTTCCCTGTAAATGTGTTGGCTGAAACTTTTACACCCCTTGTCTAGCTGTTCCTCTGATTATTTCTTCAGATTCCTTCTTTCCTCTGCACCCTTCTCCTGGACCTCCATGGCTCCAGGCTTTTCCTTAAGTACATTTATTATGTATTTATAGGCGCAGAGGACTGTTTGCTCTCTGCTTATCAACAGTCACCATTTTCTCCACCCAACAATTTAGGAGAAACAGCCCTGAGATTCCAGGGCACCACAGCAGCTTCTTTCTGTCCACCCCAATCTCTCATTCCTCTTTTCTCTTTAAATCTCTAAATCTTTAAAGCCTCTGTGATTTATAATTTTGTACGCATTCAATACCTTTCATGGTGCCACTTGCTTTCTTTTGGTCTGTTGTCCTGAATCCCTGCAGAAGGTTCTTCTTTCCCCTCCTGTGCGCATCGCCGTGGCTTTGACGGATGCTCTTTAATCTGCACACATTTGCTTGCAATGAATCAGACGTTTAAAGTCGCCCACTGTGTAGCCAGATTATATTTTTACACAACTATTATTTTTGGATCTTTTGCAATAGTCTGACTTGGAGCAAAATTCGGCTGCACTGCGAGTTGGAACGTGTCAGACTGGCATGTCACCACCCTCTCCGCCAGCCGGCAAACAGTGTAATTAGACTAATTGTCTTGGCAATAAATTTGAATCCAGACATGAAAGAATTTGAAGGGGGTTGCATTACTAATTACTCACGCAGTTTGCAGTTCATGTTCGAAGTAGCGCGACAAAGAAATGAGTTTAATGCCGGGGAGTGGCGCAGTGGTGGATGGTGGGTAATTTTAAGCTAGAATTGATTAAAGAAACTCACAAGTTGAGGCATAGTTAAATTAAATTGTGCACAGCGGGGCCAAGATATAAAAAGCTCCTTGCTTTTTTTTCTGTGGTAGACTTGGTGTGACTTGGAAATAAAAAAAGAGAAAAAAGCCGGTTCAGCTCCTCTTGGCCTGACTGTCAGTCATTTCCGAAGAGGCACCGCAGGTGAGGCTGAAATATTCCTCATTTCCTCTTAATGTTTTTTTCATTTTAATACACTTGGAATTTTTCCAAAGGAAATGCATGAATTAGCATTTTTAGCATGTGGCTGTGTTTTGATTAAACCCACACAGCACAGCCTAAGTGAAACCTCTCAGTCCAGAACTATGCAGATGGTGCTGCAACAAATAGACTGAAGTGTTCTGAATAAAAATGGAAATAATCTCCTGAATATAGCAGCAGAAGAACATCCAGTGGTTTTTTTTTTTTTTTCTGATGAGGGCCAGATTCGTGACATGCTTCCTCCATCTGGGATGACCGTATTTACACAATAAAAACCGTTATGGTTATTGTCTCTATTGAGAACATTAAAGCAGCAGGTATTTCTGCTGCAGGAAGCACAATAAAAAACACAATTGTTTGGATCAAACATTTATTTATGGACATTTATTTTATCTTTATCTTTGTTTGTTTTTTTGTTTTGTTTTTTTTTTTTAAATCAGATATAAAAACACTTTTAAAAAAGCATGTGTATGTCAGTTACGATGATTTTCTAAATGATGATTAAAAAGATTTAAAAGAATGTTAAATATTACCTATCAATAGATAGTATAAAGCCAGAATATAATGATGGTCTCTGAGACTCACAGATAACATACAAAGAAAATAGCTTTATTTTTGCTTTTTGTCTCCATTGTTTTCATCAAAATATTGTGAAATGTTTGACTTAAGTCTCTGTTGGTTGATATAAGCAATTATATATTGGTAATTTGGAACCAAGAAATGTAAACGGGATTAGCTATATAATCCTTATTTCTTTCTAAACCCTTTTGCTACATATTGCATACATGGAACTACATTGAGCCATGCCTGTGTAAATCTCAAATCAACCGGTTGATATCAACCACAAACAGGCTTAAATCAGAAGGCAACCAGACTCTCACTCAGTTTCTTTTTGACGATGTTTCGATTCCTATCCAGGAGTCTTTGTCAGTTCTGTTGGCTCGCAGAGCAGCAAACTCTGCTTGGGACACTGATGTATTTAAGCAGCATGGAGGTCTGTCATCCTGCACACATTTCAAGCCAGATACAAATCAAATAGCCACCCCTTGTTCTTCTGGATTGTTGGATCTTTTGTTGTGCATTGAAACATTTTAATTTGTTCTGTGGACCAAAATCAAACCAGTTGATCTGAACTGAATGTTCTGGTTTTCATATATTAAGCTTAATAACAACCCTAGGTGGTTCTCTACTAGTTCTGACACCAAGACTGTAGTTTTTTAATTGTAAAAATGATTTCTTTGATTTTTAATGAACAAATAATGTTTGCTACTTATTCAGATATCTTCAACAGACTCTCACCATGTGACTCTGGTGGACAACTTGAATAAAACCAAACTATTTCCTTCTTATCGTTGCTAATCCAAGCCACCGTGCTGAAATCACATTTCTATTTGAATTCTCCTTTTTGTTTTAATTTTTTTTTTATTCCAAATCCAGTTATAAAATCATTGATTAACTTTCTGCCTTGTCAGGAGCAGGAGATGCTTCAGTGTGAGACCAGTCTGATAGCAAATCACCAACACTGACATCTTGAGGTTTTCTTTCTTTCAAGTCCAAAGCCTCAGGAAATGTGGAGAATCCATTAGCTGAATGCTTTCCACCCCCCCAACCCCCAGCCTTGCGCCCGTGGGCCTGATGACGAGGGCGAAGGAAATGGCCAAGCATTAATGGCAGCTTTCATTACCTTGCTGTCACTAATGCAGCCCACATGAAAGACAAGACGAGGACAGGGAAGGACTTCAGCCCCGATCAGGAGCAATCTGGTGGCTTCTACATGTAGCCCAATCTGGGGCCATTTGGAGATCATGGATCTTCTCCATTACTGGGAGCTTGTTGATAAAGACGGACTGGTTTCCAGATCAGGGATGATCTGTGGATGTGAGTCCAGCAGGGAAAGCTGTGGGATACAGGATGTGGTCCTAGGTGGGTTCTATTGGGGTCTCTGCTCCAAACAGGAACAAGCTTCTGTGTTTAACCCTTTAAAGCCTGAACCATGAATTAATTGACAGAAAATTCTGATTTTTTTTTAATATAAGTGTTCCCATTGAATTGTATGAAAAATCATTAAAAAAAAAAACATAAATTTTGTATAAGTTCAATTTGATCATTGTTTGCTTAAATTTTTATACATTAGGTATTTCCGTATAATCTTTTATACATTTTCTGTTCCTTACATATTTCTGATTTATTAAGTCGGGTTCTCAAGAGCGAAAATATCCCACTGATGATGCAGAGGTCTCAAAAATTCATGTATTAAATATGATACACTTGGCTTTAAAGGGTTAAAATCCTCCATATCTATAATTGAGACTGAAGGCTCCACGTGTGTCTCTGTATCTGCATAGATTTGCCTCTTGAAAGTTTTTTATTGCAGATTTACAAACTTTTTCTCACATTATCACAGTTAACTGTTGGATTGGGATTTTTATTATGCATGTGACTGCAGCTCCTCTAGAGTCACCATTGGCTTCTAACAGTAGATGCTTCTATGATCGTAGTGCTTTCCTTCTGCAGTCTGTTAGACTGACATCCATTCCTTGGGTAGGTCAGCAGGAGGTCCATCCTTTAGATGATGCTTTGATCAGAGTTCACAGTGATAAAACCTGAATAAATTAAAGTGTATTTTGGGATTTTAATGGATCAACTTACAGAAAATATCAATAATTTATTCATATTCACACTGTATTGTTTGCTAAATTTAATATCTGAAGAAAAAGATCATTTTTGTTTGGTTTCACTTCACAGCTTTGTTGGATGGATTTGGTTAAACCCTACATTTCTACTGTTGTCTCTATTGTTATTTTTCATTGTCTTTTATTTGCTTGTTTTTATTCTTTATCAAAATAAATGAGCACCTAAATTTCTAGCTGGTGTTTGTTTAGCTTCTTGTTTTTTTTTTACCTCTTTGATTTAACTCCAGCCAATGAAATTAGCTCCAACTTTACATCCTTCCAGCCATCTTATAAGTTCATTTACATTTTCCAATGTCCGCTTCCCCCAGCTGCTTCTTTAAAATGAGTTGATATTTTACCAGGTGATACTTTAAAACACTGCTGATGAAGCAAAGAGGAGAACATAAAGTTCTGATCCAAAGAGCTGCAGGAAATCCCCGTCCAGACGGACCGTGGTGGAAACCAGCAGTGAGGAGAATTGATCCTCCTCACGGTTTCTGGACATTTTGCTCTGTTAGATCATTTTTTGAGCATATTGTTGCTCAAAGCACATTTTGTAAAACTTTATTTAAAGGACAAAGGTTATTCACTTTGAATGTCTGTGTTCTTTATTGCTGGGTGCATGAAGCTCAATGGGTCACACTGCTGATCCGATTCGCCTCAGTTCTGCTGTTCTTTGTCAATCAGCCACATCCGACCCACCGCAGCTCTGGGGATGCATGTTTATTTCTATCTTAACGCACTTTTAAGAATGAAAGTATTTTTGTTATATGTGATATTTGATATTTTCATTTCCTACTCCTGGCTTTTGATTTTGCTTCCATTCTGCTGTCAGCACCAGCCTGTGCAACGACTGCAGCTTATGTCTGCAAGAGCTTTTTCTGCCTTTGGAAATGAATCGTCTCTCAACGGAAACATCTCTGCTATTCTCCTCTGCTTTCATCCTCTCATAATTCTATTAGTGCGTCCTATTCAGGAGCGGCCCGATAAGTCCGCTGCACAACGAGCGGCGTGATGGAGGGGTTCTTCGGGGGGTTTGGATGACACTGAGTCAGAGCATTGTTCTGAGTGGTGTCTCCACTCACTGCAGTCACTGACAGTAATGTAAGCTCTAAGATGAGCTCCATGAAAGGCCCCCGTTTATCCTTCTATGATCCATTTCAGCTAAATATGGTATCATGCATTTGGATCAACACCAAATACATAGCCTTGAAAATACATTCAGAAAATGTTTATTTACAGCCTCGTTGGGATGTGTTTCGCTGGGGTTTAACGTAACCGAGTGGATGACTGTGAAGAGGAAGGAAATTGTTTTCACCTTTGAGCTTTCTGCAAGATGTGGAAACGTCTGTTTGAAGGCTTTCTATGTGTAACCGGATGCAAATGTGAAATCAGAGCCGTGCATGACCTGCCAGTTTGCGCGTTTTCAGACGTCTGTAGCTGATTGTCGCTGAGACACTTGCAGTATTTTGTCAAATAGGTTAAATCCCGTCTGAAGATTACCTGTTTGGTCAGGATGTTATGTCTGGGTGAAGGAAAGTTTCGTCATGAAGGTGTGTGTTTAGGTGTGCAGTCAAACAAAGGTCAGCGGGGAGAGATGGAAACAGGAGGAGACAGGTGCTGAGTGCCTGAAGGACGGCTGTCGTCTCCCTTTGATCTAAGGATGCTAAAGTCTTTGTTCCAACATCTTTCTTTTTAAATATATGACTGGAATGAAAAAGGGAGAATATAGTAATAAAACTTGCAGTTCTGACGGGCCGGTGTGTGTTTCTAGCTGGTTATATGCTGGGTTAAAGAGAAACAACGGGCTGAGAAAAGAACCCTTCTAAAGAAAGCCAATAATTAGCTGGTATCATGAAGAAAGAAGAGCAAAAAGTTTGGTTTCATCTGAATGCTTTAGATAAATGCTGCTGCTCTCCTCTCCTAACAGATGTTTCATTTAAACCTATGAGAGGCTGAACGTCTGCAGATCCCACTCTTCCTTCCTCCCACCTCCTGCTCTTCGTTTGTTTCCTTCAACCAATCTAATTGAGGATATTTTCTAAAGGTCCCAGTTTTGTATTTAAGTGTAGATTTTAGCTTCTTGTTGCCACACAGAAGCTGTACAAAGGTATCACTTCCTCTGTAAAAAAACACTTTCTTCCCATAATAATCTTTCCCAAACCAGACAGTAGATTTCATTTTGAATATGTTGTTTCTTCATAGTTGGGATCATTTCAGTCTCTTCAGCATAGAATGATATTAAAGTGATCCCAGAGCATGATGGAACCACCGTCGTGTTGAACTTTTACTCTTTATTCTTTTACTCTTCCCTTTGATTTGCGATCTTTGTGAAATATTTATTTTTTTTTATTCTTCAGTATCGGTTTGACAAATTTCATTTAATCCTTTAAATTTCTTTGGTTTTTACAGGTGTTTTTTTTAAAGGGTGTCTAAATGTTTGGGTAAATACTGACGTATGGATTATTTCTATGCAGATAGGTCGGTTAAAATTCTTCATTTTGAAGGAACCTAAGACAAACGCCAGATGACGTAACTCGTCTCCTACAGCAGGGCGGTCTGACCTATTTTCTGATTAATTAGTTGATCATTCTTATTGTGATATGTAGAGCGCTGGATCCTGGGTGCAAGGTGCTCCACTGGTTATTTAAACAAAAAGAAGAAACAGGAAGTAACAAACTCATTACTGCTGCAGTAAAACTCTTTTATCTTTACTCCCTTCATCACAAACACACTCTATAGAAATTTGTGGCCATATAATATGCATCTGTTAAGTGTTAGAAGTGTGACTGGTGCGCTGAGAAAGGCTGCACGCTGGTCATTGTTGACGCAAGGAGAACTCGGATGATCTGCATCAATCTTGTCACCAGAAATCAACATGCTTGTTAGTCAGAGTTTGTGGGTTTGTGTGTGTGTGTGTGTGATTCCCCTTTGAGTCCAAGCCGGGTTTTTACTGGACCAGGAGGGTCGATAGATCGATGCTGAGTGGAAGGCACACACTCAGCAGAGCCAGAATAGCACTTGAAAGGCCACGGCAATCAGTCTTAGCCAAAGCCTGTCCCCTAATCATCCAGTAGAGATTTTTATTGTGAATGGAGGCAATTTCCTCAGAGGCTGGCACTTGAGCACTTCCACTGAAGTCAAATGTGCAGCAATTACGGGTAGGGATAATTGAAAGCGCTTTGCATTCAGTCTTATAACTGTATTTTGTTCTGAATGTTACCTTTAATATTTAAAAACTACAGAGTTTATAAATATTAAAGCTGCTGATAAAAAACCCAGCATGGTGGATTGAATCTAGAGAGGTGAAGTTACTGTGTTCCTCTCTCTTGTTTCTACTGGCGCTCTGGATTATCTCAGTAATAAAATTATTTATCTATAATTGATCATAAAGCAGCTGTAAATGGTGTTTGCTTTACTTTCTAAAAAATGACGTCTGGTAGGAGATTTTACTCCCTCACTGCCTTTGCATTTAATTAAAGCAAACACCAAATAGTTGTGTTTTTCATCAGCGTTTGATGCAGACCTTTACCATAATCTCCCATATCAAGAATATATATTGGATCAATCAGTCAATTTCATTTAAGGTTATTCTTATTGTCAGTTAGGGCTGAAAAATTAATCAGATTAATCGATTATTGAAATAATTGTCAACTAATTCGGTAATCGATTAATCTTTAACTGGAGTATAGAGACTCTAAAACAGACCTTTAGCTGACAGATCAACCCACTTAGAGCAGAATTTACATAAAATTGTAAAAAGTATATATATATATATATATAGATATACTTTTTATTTGAGATTTAAAAAACTTTTTCTTCCGTCAATATGCGGTATCCAGAACTTCTCAGGTGGAAAAGTTTTACTTTCACCTGGTTTAGTTCTGTAAAAATATCTCCTTTCAGGAACCTTTTACTCAACTCTCATGGTTGTTCAGACTTTGTAAAACCTTGTCTAGAGAGATCTCCTCTGAATCCGATGCCTATCTCATCCAGGAAGGTCAGTGTCTGCCTGGAGCAGAGGACGTCTGCCGTCTGTCCACGATTGATGGCAGGATGGTAGAGGAGGTAATGAGACAGACTGGGTCCTTATCATCGGCGCGTTGGGCGCTGCTCCACCTTACGGCTGGAGGAAGAGCAGAGCTTTAAAGCTAAGCTTTTGATCTACTTGTCTGTCTGAATATAAACCCTCTGCATTGGTTATGAGATCATGAATAAAACAACGACGTCCCCGATATAAGCGAATGAAATATGCATCCTGGCCTGGCAAGGCACTGATGGGTGAGGAGCTCCATCATCTCCATGTCAGAGGAAGTCCGCTGGGGTGGTGTATGGTTTATTTCCCTTTGATCCACAGGGAGGAGCCCATGGGACAGACCTGGAACATGTTCCTGCATTTAACCGGACCATTGGATCTATTTGTTATCAGTGAAAAATCACTAATCTCAGTGAGGTGTCGTATAAACATGACTTCCCATAAAACCTCTTTCTTATGTATGACAGTAAATACGTACAATGCTTTGAGTTTTTCCTTCTGATTTCTTCCCCTGAACCTTTTTTTGTGTTTCATTAACCTCTTTTTATTGTTCCTTTGATTTAAGAGAAAGATCTCTGTTTTATTTACCAAATAAGAAAGGATCAGCCATGTCCTGCAACAGTAGTCGTAACGGTTTGGCTCATTTTGTCTGGTTGCATAAGATCTGTTTAATATACAAACACAAAGTAACGCATAACAGTGAAGAGGAACAAATCAACATTGGTTAGAGAAGAAAAATGCTTTACTGTCAATCCCAGTGTCCCTGGAGGACAACTTAAAAAGTTACGAAGAAAACTAACACAGATCTTCTCAGGAACCCAACATCTTTCTAGACTGTTGGAGCTCAACTCTTCCATTGTTTGTACTTTTGTCTTTAAAGTCTGGACTCATTTAAAAAGACCTTTTTTTTTAAACCTGCTGTTTCAGAATGACTGTTTTCTTTTGTTTCTTATATTTTGATTTATTCATGTTTATTATATCGGTTTTTTGTGTTCTTTTTTTGTTTTGGGCGATAGAAATATCTTTTTTCTTTTGGGATGGTTGAGATTAACGCGTTTTTTGTGTTAGACTGGCCTAGTCAAAGCCCAGACCTGATCACCAGAGCAGCTCTCCATCCCATCGGCCTGAGCTGAAGCTAAACTTTCAGCTGGTAGGAAGATACATAACTTGATCCCCTTTAGAAACAGATATAAAACAGATCATCTTAAATCTTCCTGAGATAAAAAATCTGTCTTGATGTACATCCTTGAGCATGAAGGAGATTCTTTTTCCATCCATCTCTGAGCTTCACAGTAAGAGAAGCGGCTTTGGATGTTTTGCAACACATAATTGCATTTTCAAGCTCTATTTCTAATCGAAGGAGATTTAATTAAACTTGGAGCCCTTCCTGATTTCCTGTCCGCTTTGATGGCTTTAAAATGACCGTGCGCTTCCCAGGAAATTTCTAAAGCTGCAGGGAGGACTCCTGTGGCGCTCCGTGGCTGTCATACCTCCTGCAGAAGCCATCTGTTCAGGGCAACACATCCAGCTGTTGACACACAGATACAGGGTGGGAGAAAGAAACTGGCAGGAGATAGAGGTCCTGAGATAGGAGGAGGTGCTGATTTAGGACGCGAGCTGTTGGGAGGAAGCATCCTGTACTGATAAGGCCACAGAGGCTGATCTATCTGGGACCAGGTTGGGATGATGTCTCTATCTTTATGGTTGGTTTATCTTATATACAGTTTAGGGCACAATTCCAGCAGGAGAGGAAGAGGAGGCAGTGCATTTACAGGCATGCAAAGCCATAAAAGGATGAATGAAAACATAATGAAGCATGAGCCTGTAACTAATGGCGCACACATTTCTGTCCCTTGTTTCCTGCCGTCGTCTTAATAACCCTCTCAATGCCAATCTAGCTGAGCATCCTTCCTCCCTCCCCCTGCTCCACCTTCATCCTCTTACAGCTGACGCTCTTCACAGCACCTTGCTCTAAACCTCATTGAGACTAGCAGGGATTTCCAATGACTTTCATTTAGGCGCATTTCGTGTAAAAGCAGAGGTGTCTCTTTGAAGTTGTAGATAGCAGGTGAAAACGAGCTGTTCGCTCTTCTCTGAGGCGTCAGCTATTCATTCAGGGCGGCTGTATTTACATAGAGACTCAGCACTGGGACATAGGAATGGGAAACCTGAGACAAAAAAAATAAATAAACATTTCTTGAAATAAAAAAATCATCAATGTATAATTCATAACCTTAATCACAAAAAGAAAGGTTCTGGAAATTGAAATGTGTTTTATGAGGAGTGGTTGGTTTCTAGACTGAGGTCAGTCTAAACCAACCTGAGCTGCAGAGGTTCTGGTTATGTCTGTTAATGCATCGAAGGGCGAGACAAGCAGAATGAGCTCTGCTAGCAGGGAACAGCTGTCTCTCTGGGTGTCAGCTCTATAGGATCTGACGGCATGAGGAAGATGAAGAGTCCCTGCGTTGCCTGGAGACCTACGACAGCCGTCACACTTCCAAACTGTGACGCACAAGAGCTAAAGCAACACACACACCTGAGCCTGTGTATTAAGGTTACTTCAGGAGCCTTTGGGTGTGTGCAGTGGGCTCGTTAAAAAAATACCAGCCTGAAGTTTTTACTGCCTCATTTATTCCCTTCTGCACAGACAGACAGATGTTTCCAGGCTGAAAGGTAAATTGTAGTTTTTTGAGATTTTCTCAGCCTGAAAAAAGACTATTACCTTTAAGCAAAAAACTTTTATCATAGTCATAGTTTGATCAAACAAGCAGCAACCTCAGGAGCTGCATCAGGTGTAAAGCAGTCATTCATCTTAACATTTCTTCTTTCAAATGATGTCTCATGAGGGCTTGAAACTTTTGTAACTGCCATTAGCAGCTAGCTGATCAGCAGCTAACCAGTGTGTATGTTTTCCTCTGTTCTAAAAATTATTTTGTGTGTGTGTGTGTGTGTGTGTGCTGTTGCTGGTTTTAAATTAAAGTTGATTCAGTTCTTGGTCCATCAGTCAGAA
>JAUZNJ010086546.1:0-16828 GCA_034780135.1 Jordanella pulchra
TTCTACCAGAGACCTGGGAGTTTGAGGGTTCTGCGCAGTATCTTAGCTGTTCCCAGGACTGCGCTCTTCTGGACTGAAGCTTCAGATGTTGTTCCTGGGATCTGCTGGAGCCACTCTCCCAATTTGGGGGTCATTGCTCTGAGTGCTCCTTTTACCACGGGGACCACGTCGACTTTGACCTTCCACATCTGTTCTGTTCTTTTAACCCTTGGTACTTCTCCACCTTTTCATGTTCCTTCTTTCTGATGTTGTCAGCTGGTATTACCACATCTACCACCACTGCCCTCTTCTGCTGTTTGTCAACCACCACTATGTCTGGTCGGTTAGCCAGCAGCTGTTCGTCTGTCTGGAAGCTGAAGTCCCACAGGATCTTAGCACTGTTGTTCTCAACCACCCTCGGTGGTCCCATTGTGACTTGGGTACTTCTAGTCCATACTGGGTACAGATGTTCCTGTACACTTCCCAGCCAAAGGTTGTGCCTTTCTATGTATGATGACCCTGCTTGCATCTTACACCCTGTTACTATGTGCTGAACCATCTCAGGGGCATCTTTGCACAGCCTGCATCTTGGGTTTGATCTGCTGTGGTAGATCCTGGCCTCAATGGCTCTGGTGTTTAGGGCCTGTTCTTGTGCTGTCATGATTAGTGCCTCCATGCTATCTGCCAGTCCATCAGCCACTTCCTTTTTCTGACGGTGGTACGCACCATGTAGGGGCTTGTCCCTCCATGTTGTCTGCTCCTCTACCCCTTCGCTCTCATCGGGTTTCTGTTGTCTTAGGTATTCACTTAGCAGTTCGTCCTTTGGGGCCATCTTCTTGATGTACTCTTGGAGTTTTGATGTTTCATCCTGGATAGTGGCTCTGATGCTCACTAGTCCTCGGCCTCCCTCGTTCCACTTAGTGTATAGTCTCAGGGTGCTGGACTTAGGGTGAAACCCTCCATGCATGGTAAGGAGCTTTCTAGTCTTGATATCTGTGGCTTCTATCTCCTCATGTGGCCAGCTTATGATCCCATCTGGGTATCTGATGACTGGCAGCGCGTACATGTTGATGGCTCGGACCTTGTTCTTACCATTAAGCTGACCTACTTCTTCAAGTCTCAGCTGGGTTGCGAAGGAGGGTCCAGGATACAGTGCAGGAGAAAGGAGAAGAGAGGTGGAAGAAATACAAACCATTTCTTCCATCAAACATTGGGCAATGTGAGATCTTTGGGAAACAAGAATAACTCAAAGCCAGACAGAATATCATGAATACAGAATTCCCACAGGCCTCCAGAATGCTTCTCCTATTAAGGATCTTGGTACCAAACCGGTCAGTTACGGTTGATTGAGAATTCTGCCATGTTCCTAGATGAAGCTGTTTGTTCAGTAAATAAAAAAAAATCTAAGGCCTTCACATAAAAGCTGAGGTCAGAGATGAAATAACAAACTGAATTTCCAAAAAAAGGCTTTTGAAGGAAAGTTTTCCTAGTATTCAATTCATGGGCGAATTTGCATTCTACATCTTTCAGAACTTGATGAACAAAAAAAATAAACCAAAAACCATATTTTATTTCAAAGATTGACTGTTACAGTCTTTTTTTTAGGCTGATGTTGATACAGATTATGTTGACATCTCTTTAAAGAATCCCTAATGTGTGCTGCCAATGTTTTGGGGTCAATTCTTGATGAAAATGACGTAACTATAACAATGTTCAATAAGTCTTAATTTAAATAAAGCAGAGCCATTTATTAACAAATCAAACAAAGCATTAACAATGTAAAGAAAATGAAGGGATTTACAATGCATGCTTCACAATATGTCAAAGCATGACTGCTGGATGCACTGATAAATTGGTGACCAAATGCATGTGTCGGCAGATACCAATACAAGAAAACCCACTAATATCTGCCGGCCCATGTATCGGCTCCATCTCTGCAGAATTTGATTTCCACCTTAATGTCATGCATCCTTGTACATCATATTTTTTAAAATGTACTGGTATTGGTGTTTAAAACAATGAAAAAGTGAAGTTGTAGTTTTTTTTGCAAAGTAAGTTGCTTTAACAGTATTTCCTGATTTTTTGTATGCAGACTGGCAGGGCCATCAAGTTTGCTGTGGACCATGTATTCTTGGCCTCCCAGCGGGTCAGCCAAGTCAAGAACAGAATCGCAGTGGTTGTCACAGATGGCAAATCTCAGGATGATGTGGTAAATGCAGTGATGCCTTTGTTTCCCTTTTCCTTAGCTCTCTCCTGTTTATGTGGATCTATAGCAAGAAAACTACTTGATGATCAAACAGAACTTTTATACCAAAGGTTACATTTGTTCCTCAGGTGGATGCAAGTATGGAGGCACGAACTCAGGGTATTACAGTATTTGCTGTTGGAGTTGGCAGTGAGATCACCACCTCCGAACTGATATCTATAGCCAATGAGCCATCGTCTACATATGTCCTATATGCTGAGGATTACACTACCATCGACCGACTCAGAGACTCCATGGAGCAGAAACTGTGTGAAGGTTAGAATACTTTTCTTTTTATGAGTGTGTGATTTCATGGCTAAAGTTTTTTTTCCGTCATATTATTAGCATGTTAGATGTTCATACTGATAGTTAGTTTTTAAGGCCATTTATTAAGCAGCATCACCTTTTTCCCTGTTATTAAAAACTCCCTTCCCTCCAGATAACAATGCAAAATAAAAAAGACCATATAATTTTTATTCCAGGACAGTAGCTGGTACTAATGTTGACATTAATGACATATCAAAATATGACTGTCTCACATCAAGACAGTAAATATTTTGATTCCTTAATTAACTTCTTTAGTATTTGACATTATCGACCATTATGATAGAGAAATTAATTTAGCCCAACATTAACGGGATGCAGAAAATAAAAAACATTAAAATCTAAAAGAAACATATTTCTAGATGTTAAACCTTCTTATGGTTAATTAATACATGCCAAGCCTTTTGTAGCTAATGGATTTAATTCACTTTTTTGTTTGTACAAAGTTATTTCACACTGTTTTAAAACAAAACAAAACAGAAAAAAATGAAATAAATTGCACAATGGTAAAGGTCAAACTAGCAAACCTTTTCACCCTTTCAGAATCAGTTTGCCCCACAAGAATCCCAGTGGCATCTCGCGACGAGAAGGGCTTTGAGCTGTTGCTGGGCATGAATATTCAGAAGAAAGCCAAGAAGATTGCTGGTTCTCTTGTTTCTGAGACAGCCTATGCTCTAACTACCTCCACAGACATTACTGAGAACACCAGGTACCAAACTGTTTACAGCAAATGGTCTTTTTATCTAATCCCAAGTGAGACTTATCATGTAACAGTTTGAATTACTTTGCCCCATTTTTCATCAGAGAGATATTCCCAGAAGGTCTTCCTCCATCGTATGTGTTTGTTGCCACTATACGTCTGAAGGGGACCTCTAGCAAGCTAATGTTTGATCTATGGAGGATTCTGTCAAAGAGTAAAGAAATCCAGGCTGCAGTGACTCTAAATGGAAAAGACCAGTCTGTCATCTTCATTACCACCAGTGTGACCGGAAAAGAGCAAAGAGTTATCTTCAAAACAGGCTTCAAGGTTAGTGTAAAGACTAGTTGGTGAGTACTTTGAAGAATCAAGTGAAACACCCAGAAGGAGTGATTGGATACGAGTGTCATTTAGCAGACGACAAAGAGATGTGTTTATAGCATGACTTGGTTTTTGAAATATGACATTTAGGACATCTAAAATAACATTCAGATACTATTAGTTGTGGGATCTCGAATAGCTTGATAGTTTATTATATGATTTATGGTGTCTCAAATGGAAATGTTTGCAATATTTCTCCAAGTCAAAGTAAAATCTTAAGTCTTCGAGGGGGAAGTCCAGGTCTGTGGGATGTCCAAGTCAAGTCTCAAAAAACTGACATAAAGATGTCATTAAGTCTGCATCATCTAACTCACATCTATCCCTGCATTGTGGTAGGATCTAACTAATTATATCACCAAGTTTCAAATAATTCTTCCAATACAGAACCTTTTGCAAATAGTTCTCTCTTTGGAGATCCTGGCATGTCAATTATTTATATTGCAAAACAAAATTTCATAGTGTTACTGGAGTTGTGATACAATCACTGTGCCCATTGTTCTTGTACACTTGTGTACTAAACATTTAATCCAAATCAGCCATTCTTGCTGGGGGTTTAACGTAGTGCAGACACCCAAGGGTATTTCAAACTCACAGAATTTAGGTTAAATTAGCAATATGTTCTGCCTGGACAACATTGGATGCTCAAAACTCACTAGAAAATGACTTCCTGCTGTGCTAATTTGTTTTGGGGAAAGAAACAATATCACTCGGACGTTTTATCAGATCTAAAATGTGCAGAGCTTGTAACTTTGGCAAAGAAAAAAAAGAAATCATGTTCTGACTCAGCTAGCTAAGTAGCTGGAACAGTGAAACCGAATGTTCTCAATAACCCAAGGTATTTGTTTATTTGCCCACACATGTATGTGATCTTAATTGGCTTAATCTCCTTAATTATCTGCCCCACTAATTGCAACTATAAATTGTTCAAGTCTTCTGGGAAGGTTTTTCCACAAGGCTAAGGGTTTACCAATGTGTTTTTTTAAAGTATACTTTATTCTTTCAAAAGTGCATATTTTTAGTCAGACACTACTGTTGGATAAGAAGGCCTGGCTCACAGGTTATTCATACCAAAGGTTTTCATCAGACTTCAGTCAGTCATTTCTACAGACCAGTCAAGTTTTTTTTCACAAAATCTTCTCAAGATTTGTTTTTATGAACTTTTTTCCTTGACCAGTTTTCCTGGAAAATAAAGAGGACAAAGTTGGAAACATTGAATTGACCTCAATCTGTTGATGTGTTGAATTATTAGGATTTTCACTGGGAATAACCGCCCCAATCCTACACCCATTAACCAATGGATGCTAACTGAAACATTTACCTATGCTAATGTAAAAGGCACATCAGGTTTGAAGGAAAACTATTGTTGGTTATCTTCTTTAGCATCTGACAATCTCATTTTACACATTATACTTTTGTAGATAAAACAAAAAAGAATAGCTTTTATTTTACTAACTGCTAACTACAAATATTTGACCAATGAATATTTGATATCTGGGAAATTTCACACCTGGACTTCTTGTATCCTATCACTGAACCCCTTGATATATAAATAGCTGGATAGAACATATTTTCACCCAGGAACTATTGCTATGTATTGAGTCATGCCAACAAAACCATGGAATTAAGCATAAAAGTAAACACAGCACTATTAGCTTTATCTATGTTTAAAATTATGGTTCAATTTAAAGCTGAGAAAATGACTGATGTTATGAGGAACAGAAATATGTACTTTCTATAAACATAAATCCATGAGCACCTTGGGAACAGAGCTGACAGACACAACATAACATCTAGCAGATGTTTTAAACAGCTCAAGTTGTTTAGCTATGATTATTGCTTTAACGTTTGTATGTTGTGGCCTTAATGCTAAGATTTATATCCTATAGGTTAATCAAAGAGGGTTTATGTGACTTCTACTGTCGCAGGTGACTGAACACTGACGGCACTGGAGGTG
The DNA here is from genome assembly GCA_034780135.1 of Jordanella pulchra. Taxonomy (NCBI): domain Eukaryota; kingdom Metazoa; phylum Chordata; class Actinopteri; order Cyprinodontiformes; family Cyprinodontidae; genus Jordanella; species Jordanella pulchra. The sequence continues at coordinate 5,581 of JAUZNJ010086546.1, forward strand.
TCCAGCCAAAAGTCTACATGCTACAATAACCTATCCAGCACAACCAGCTTAAAGCATATTTACATAATTGTGCAACTTTAATATATTTATTGCCCATCCCAGTAGTAGTAAGAATGTGTAATCAATCAGATATTATACAGACTGTCGTACTGTATATTGTTTATAAACACGTCCTACTGGCTGTGTGTTAAAACAACAAGTGAAAGTGTGAATCAAGCTCAACAGATAATTCTGCACATCAATGAGAAGCTGGAGAAATGAAGCAAAATTATTGTCAAAATAAAGATCCTTCACACAGCAGAGACTCTTCTCCTCCATTGAGTGACTACCGTTAATCCTGGTTTAAACAGATGATTATTTGCTATTGGTGTGTCTGCTGAAATACATTGTAGAATGAAGATTTTTTTTAACTTGATCAAAAATTCTGAGATCATTTTTTACAATAATGTTGTAATGAAGTGGACCAGAGGAGGGCCTAGTGGGTGAGAACAGGAGTGCTGGGAGAGATGTTCCAAAGATCGACGAGCCTTCTGCTTTTAACCACAGTTATCAGACCAATCTATATCAGGGAAGCCCTGATGCCAAACAACAAGTGCCCTTAAGTTTGCAGCCCAGTAATTGTGTTTAAATGCCGGAAGACCAAAGACTCCACCAGCTACATCCTTTTACAAATGTAATTTTGAAATACTGGGAGATTTTTTTTTAACCCAGATAAATGAAAGTATTATAGAGTTTAATTGTTAAAAAAAGGATGGTAGAAATACTGGGAGATTCTGAAAAAGATAAAGAAACCTTGGAAGCACAACAGTCTTCACAGCGTGTATATGACCAATTATTAATAGTGGCAGCAGATTGACAATGACGAATATCACCCCTAAAACTTTCAAGCATGTCCCAGAAAATTAGTTAGATCAAAAGTTGAGGATTTTAGGAGATCTTGAGACCAATACCCCTGTCCCACTGGCAGAAAACCTGTTTAAACCTGGGAACAAACGGCTTTTAGTGGCAGAAAAGCTCACTGACCCGCGACAAAAAAACTACATTTGATAAATATGAAGCAGGGCTGGTGAGAAAGAGATGAACCTTAAAAAGAGTGAAACAATAAAGCACTCTAATTCCTGCTTTCCTTACATGTTGGTCTCCATTGTTTACTTTCCAGACTTCTGTCGCACTGGTGACAGCATCAGCGCTAACCCAGCGTGATGATGTCACCAGACACGCAGCGATGGGGGGAACAAAGGCTACAGCAGCTTGCCACTGTGGTTATTTTAATCGGGAAAGATTTTAAGAAAGCTGGGCACATGGGTCCTTGCAGGGGCATGAATTCACTTTTATTCCAATTGATTGTATATTCTGACAATTTAATGAAAGAATTAATTCAACTTAGCATGTTAGGGACTGATGTAACTGGATCTAATAGACAAATTAATTATCAGCATCTAAATTCCTCAGGCTATAAACTGAAAAATGCTTTTTTAAACTGGAAAAAAATAGAATCTGAAGCTGAAAAGTATTTTTAAATAAATAAATATACGAAACAAAAAGAAAAGATTTGAAAGATTTAAAACTGAAAGATTTATTTTATTCAGGAGCCAAAGCTGTCAATCACCATTCAGTAATCCATATGTTCTAGTGAGGAAAAACCAGTTTGAAAATGGAAAAAAAATAATCTTGAATCTTAAAAAGTTGTTTTATAAAATTCTTACATTTTTTTCATCTTAAAAACATACTTTTTTTCAAAACTCTATTTTTTTTTCATTTAAAAAGAAATGTTTTGGAACAAACTTTATGTCCCTTTATGTTTACAGAGAAGAACTACATTTAAAAACTAAATCCAGTTTCCTCAAACTTGAAACATCTTCAGAAGCTAATTTTCTGCTATAAACTTCAATGTCATAAAACATTTTCTCCTCCTTCTATTAAATCCTCACTTTAAATGAGTCTGACTGCCGTAACTTGTACAGATGTAAAAGAGAAAATAGCAGCTGTTTAAACTTGGTGCCTTATTATATTCATCCCTTCGTCGAAGCTGTGAAATTTGAATGTTACAGAAGTCAGGAAGCTCAAAGAAAATGTTTCTTCTTCTCAACCACCTCCACGGTGGAAACGGTTGTGTGTCTGTGTAGCAGTTGGAGCACAACTCTGTTTTGATGGCAGCACCGGGTGAAAACGCCTGTTGCACTTGCCAGGTTGATTTTTTCCAAAATGCATCCCTACACCTCCATCGTAAGGAACAGGGTGGCACTTATGTGGACTTTGTATTTGCACATGTCTGATCAAACCCTGTTTGACGGGACACTGTGCAGAAACCTGTCATTAGTCATTTGGAAATGATGGACCAATCCAAACCAAACAGCGGCGGCTGTGTTTCCTCCTCCCTCCCTATGTTTCAGGAAGGGGTTTGTGATGGAAAATGGAAGAACGTTTTGGTCCTAATGGCTCACTGGTTAAAACGATTTGCAGCTCATTTTGGGAACACACATTGGTGGACTTGTAAACAAAGATGAAACACATACACACAGCCAAGATAAACAGAAGGCAGAGTGAAAGAAAAATTAACACGCAGGATAATTGTTTCCACATCCGTCTCTGTGAGCGAGCAGACGGTCAACACCTTTAATGACCGTTAGGATGATCTGGAAATAATGGAGACATTTGTCTCATTCCTCTCCTGCCACAGGATCTGTATGATGGGAAATGGCATCAGCTGAAGCTTCTGGTGAGGCCTCTGCGGGTCGTCGGATACCTTGATGATCAACTGGTCCAAGACGTCCTGCTGAAGCCCGTGGAGCCCATTTACATCAACGGGAAGACACAGGTCTCAAAGAGGCGGGGGGCGCATGTCACTGTGCCGGTATGTGAGCAGTTTTATTCAGTTTTATCCATCAATCAAAGCTTATTAGCTTCCCATCAGGGAAAATCTAAGAATAGGCTCATTCTTTAAAAGGTCCCACAGTATCAGCCCTTAGATGGATCGCTGTCACTATTCAGATTTCTATTTGAGCCTCTCTTAAATTATTGTATCATAATATGGAGTAACTAGTGGTGGGACTGGATTAAAAGGTTAATTGAGTTAATTACAGTGTCTGTATCTAATTAATCCCAACAAAACTAAAAAACCTTTTTAGTTAAAAAATAAAAAAAACACTCTAAAGGATCAAATAAACAAAATATGAGCAACAACATGAATATCTGTTGTTTTTATCCATTATTTAGGTTATTTAACCATTAGATTGGTTCAAAGTTACAATCATTTAATTTGTTTTCTATAGAAACGCATTATATTTTATACAGCTCCTTTTACAAACTTATTTTCTAGCAAAACTGATGGAGGAAACACAGAGATCTGATTCATTGATCCACTATGTAAACAGTGGAGTAATGGAGATAAACTTCCTTAACAATCATATTATCATTAATATGGAGATAAAATCAACTTAATCCACCCAATAACATCAATGTCAGCAGCCAGACAGGTAATGGTACACCTCAAGTAAGTTAATGTGAAAATAATAAAGCATTTCAAATGAAGCACAGACTGTAATAAAATAAATATACACTGTAAAAGCTAATCTAAAAATAAGTTTATTTGCCCCTAATCTAGGAAGTTAAATAATATGATCTCCCAACAGAATGAGTACTGTTGCCTTTAAATTAAGATAATTAGCTGTTATATCGAGGAAATAGATGATAGTTTTTATTCTTATTTAAACATAAATACTGCTTTTTCATTAGAAGCTTGTTTACCTCTTGAATATAAGAGAAATAGACTTCTTTTAAGAAAAAAAGGTATTTACTTACTGTATACTTCATAACTCACAAGCTATTATATATACTCTTTGTAGTCTATAAAGAAGGATGAGGTAAAAGAGGAGAGATTTGCTGCTGTACATACATTAGCTATTATTTGTCATTACTAATGAGCTGTTGACAGATGTAGGGTGTGTCTTAATTCAGGGTTTGCGTACTCCTAGGGTTGCATTTATAGACCAACTATGTCACAGTGCTGCGCTGAAGGCAGTTCAAATCCACAAATCCTCCTAAAGATCCAGCTGACAAATGCATCTTTCATTTAGGCTGATTTTCAGGACACATAAGGAGTATCCATAGCCCACTATTTCCCATGATTCAGTGCAGGTCGAAGCGAATTGGTCAAGTTTGAGCAGTAGTGCCAGACGGCGATGGCAAATTTGTGACTAGAGTGTTGATTAATACACTTTCTATGACCCAAAATAAACTTTTAAGATTTTTTTTTTGAGGCTAGAATGTGTTAGTTAAACTTATATATCTGTTAACCAAACACTAATCAAAAGTTAGCATTAGCATTAGCAGATCTGGCAACACGCTAGCAAACAGTATGGAACAAGAGAGGGAAGGTGCGAGTGTGCGCCTTACTGGCCAGGAGGAGTTGAACTTGTAGCTATCACCTTTATGTTATGCAATTGGTATATATCTCCAGTTTTATTTGTTTACAACCTGCTTTGAGGAGGAGAACTAAATAAAAAAACAAAAAAAAATATGGACCAGACAGGAGGAGGTAGAACTGAAGGAAGGATGCGAGGGAAGGCAAAAGGGGAAAAAAGGCTAAAGAGGACTATTTAACCCACGTCTTGAAATGCGTAATATTAGTTAATGTGAGTTAATCTTTTACTTGTCTCAGAATGATATGGGTGAGGGGTCAATTTTTATCATTTTTGCTGTGCCCATGATCTGGGCAGCATCCTGCGTTAAAAATGCTTTTCTATCCAAGGGACAGGAAGCTAAAATTTACACAATTTAAAAACCTTTCAGGATTAGACTCCTCAAATTGTTAAATGTTGATTGAGTCTATTTTTCTCAGTGACTTGGCAAATAATCCTTGTGAATGAAGCTCCAGTGTTCTTTGGATGCAGGTGGAGATCCAGAAGATGCGTCTGTACTGTGATCCTTATCAGAGTGAGAGAGAAACTGCTTGTGAAATCTACTCAGTGGTGAGACGTCTGCTGCTGTTTCAATCTAAAATAAATATGTGCTTTCCATGCAAGAAATTTGAATCATTAAAATATTTTCTCCCTCTTTTTCTCCTTATTCATAGGATGATGAAAGGGTAAGTTTTTTTCTCCTTTTTTCCCTCATACATTTTAATTGGTCTTTTCTTCATAACTAAACTCCACTGCTTGGATGCTTAGACGATGACATCACTTATTGGTTTGTTGATTTCTGCTCCAAAGCCTCAAATCCAACCATTTCATTCCAAAAGACTCAATGTATTTGTATAACTTTATTGGAGGATTGTTTTTAACAGAACCACAAAGCCAATATCTGTGTTGTACTGCTTTCGTGACTCTTTGGGTAGTTTATGCAGTCATGGGGAAGCTGACTAGACAACTTGATTATTTCACTCCGTTTCCAGACCTTGCTCTAAATGTACGGTACATCTATTTTGCAGCCATCAACCAGGTTCTGGTAGAAATTTGGCTGCATATTTGGTCACATCGCTTGCAGGACATTTTGGTTTTCTAACCTAGACTGGTTAAGTGGCTTTCCTAGCCACTTAACCAGTGTGTTACGCCTGTTGCCTTATTGGTTAACCTACATGCCAGACTGGCTGCATTAACCAATCAAAACATCACTCCACACCAACTGCTTTGGTTAAACCAACCAACACGCTGCACTGACTGCCTTAGTGGTTAGCCAGCATGCTAGGTAAGACAATGCTACATATTTTGACTCATCTTCGTCAAACAGTGAGGCTATGAATGACTAGAAGGAAGTCTGTAATAGTGCTGAAAGCCTGAGCTCTTTTAAATCAAAGTTAGAAGCCCATTTACTTAGAACTACCTTTGACTATTAATGCCAAACCGTTAACTGAGATGTCATAAGTTTAGGTCTGTGGTCCAACTGTTTTATTTGCTTTACTGTCTGTTTTTATCTTCAATTATTTTTATTGTTTTATTTTTGTAAAGCCCTTTGAATTGTCTTTGTTCTGAATTATGGTATATAAGTAAACTTGTCTTGCCTGTCCTAGACTGTCAAACAGTTGTAACCAGAAGCTCGCCCTTCGGTGCTGCTCACTAGCCTAACAATTATCCACGATACTAAATCAAATATCCAAAAACTGATGGACTTTTACTAAATGTAACACACCAACTTTTTTTACCAGTCTGTAATATTCAATATGGTCAGCTTGTCTCAGCCCTGGTTATAAAACTACTGTCAGAGTCTAAGCCCAGTCTGACCTCCCAGCATAAACCACAGCAGATGAAAAATCTCATCTGGTCATGTTCATTTGGCTCCATGATTAGTTTTAAGCAGGGTGAAAGCTGTTTGGGCAGGACTAACTCCACTCAATTACTTGAACTGGTTCCACAGCAAGGCTCCTCATTAAAATCCCCTCAAATCAGCCATGTGATGGATCAAACCTAGACATTAGGTTTAGAAGCAGAGTTTGAGCTGGAGAAATAACCAGTTTAAAGGATCGTGAGAGAAGGGTGAAATATCCAATCAGAATCACGCCAGAACCTTCTTGATGTCTAACCACTGAAAAATGAACATGCGATCCATTTATCTTTACAAGTGACCTTCCTTGTCTCCCAAAGTGTCCACTGAATCGAACAGCCACAGCAGAACAAGACCAGGAAGAAGACTGCAACTGTGCACTTGGCCCACCGGGGCAGCGTGGCCCACCAGGACGTATGGTAATAGACAAACCAATACAAAGAGGTTTGATGAATGACCTGACATTTACCTTTCTAATTATTTGAATTTATGTGTGTGAATGTTTTGGCTGTATAAATAAAGAGATCAGGCACAGACAGTCCTGTTTCCTGTCCACCTCTCTGATTGAACAATAAGAGTCTCCCCACATCTTATACCATGTTGTTGCCGGATGCTAATTCCTTGTTATGTGTGCTATATGGCAACCGGCAGGAACAGACCACAGCACATGGAAACCAGAGAACTAGGAAATGCGCAATCGCTATTTGGGAGAATTTGATGTGGCAAAATAAAAAAATAAAAAAACTAAGTATGGAGACATACTGCTTTCCGCTAACGACCTATGATGAGGGCTGGTTGTAATGATTCCCCTCTGATGACTATTTATTCATTCAGGGAAAGAAAGAGCTACCTACATCTAAGTGTTTAAAAGAAGAAGATTAATTTTCTAAGTTTATCTTTTCAATATTGAATGCATATGTGAATAATGAGGATAATCCATAAAAGCTGCTTTTTTTCCTAACTCATTTCAATGTATAGATATTTACTTATATCATGTGCACATGATTAGAGCAACATTTTGAAGCATTTAGGCAGATGTTCGTCATGTTCAAATCTGATGTTTAGACTAGTGTGCTCCTTCGACCGACTCATAAAAAACAACCCACCACCATAGTCCTCTATGCACCAAACGTAGACCTGCAACTTACCCAGAAATATGATCCTGGCTCTATAAAATATTCCTGCAGAAGCTATTCAACAAAAACCTGACTTTTCCAGAACTAATCTGAAAGGTCATTTGAGGTGTGTACATCTTTAGCTATTGACCCTGGAGATAGTTTCTGAGGCGCTTTGTTCTGATAGCACTCTGTGATTTCAGGGTGTCTACCACCAAAGGATGGATTTGTCATCTTTCCAACTGCTTCCACTTTTTTAAGACTAATCTTTTTTAGTAATAGAAGACTTCTTAGAAATTAAAGTACTTAAATTGTTAAATAAAGTAAAACTTATTCATGAATTACATTTTTTCAAGGTTGCTATAAGGTACAAGTTCAAATGTTTTATTCAGTCTCACTCAAAAGTCACAGCAGGGTTTTGTTGCGATATGGCTAAAAATAATCAACCAGATTGATGTGCGTTTATAATAATAGATCACCTGAGGTTTGTTTGGGCTGCAGGGAAATAGTTAAATATACTGGCTGCATGAGAGTTGTTCCGTTAAACGTAACGTTAGATAACTAAAGTAAAATCTCTTCAGAGGAAGAGTCAGCAGGTCTTTGAAGCATCTAAGACAGGGTGAGCTAGCTTAGACAGCTAACAGGTGTCTCTGAAGTGTTTAATGGCAATGAACTTTTAAGATTGGACTTACGGCACCCAATAATGGCACCATAATCATCTCCAAATTAAATTTATTTCAATGTAGAAGAATCTGTCTGCCTGGGTGATTAATCTGAGATCGCTGAGGCAATGTAAACTCAAGGATCTTTATTGTCATTATCAACAGATTCAATGAATCAAGTGGTGAACATTTTTTTTCAATATAAGGAATCCTCACTGTGAAAAACCTACAACATGTAACGAAAAACCTATAATTTGGCTATGGTTGTCCAAAAAGGTCTATGTCTAAAACAAACTGGGAAGACGATCTAAAGATGTGACCCTTGAGAGCTTCTGCCCATAGTGAGATTATATTTTACGCTACAGGGTTTCAGAGGAGAGAAAGGGAGGGAAGGACCACCAGGACCTGATGGTAAGCCTGTAAGTGCTCATCGCTTTCACCAAAATCTAGTTTTTAAATTTTATTTTAAACCCTTCTTTGATTCTGTAAGATACTGCATGTGATACAAACTGCATCAACTTGTCTCTGTTTTTAGGGTAAAGAAGGTAAACCTGGTGAGCCTGGCCCTCCTGGATTCCCAGGGATTAAGGTATTGATATTCAACAGACCAGTTTACTGGCAGGGAGCATTTTTGACATTTTCAAATCATTTAAATCAATGTGTACACTCACAGGTGCTGAAACTTAGGCTGTAAATTTCAGAATAAAACTGACTAATGTTCAGTTTAAAGGATGTTACTCTAATGACACAAATATAGTCTGATGTGGTCAGAATCAAAGAAAATTAATTACCATTGTTGTAATTGTAACAATTGACCATAATAAAGAAATGGTTTGATCAAAAAGACTAATCCCAAATTTAAATAATACTGTTTTTTTTTGTTGAGACATACTGTAGATGTGGAAAAAAAGTTATAATTGAATAATACTGAGATACAAAGAATTAACAAAGTCTAGTTCTGTGGAATAATTACACAAAATAAAATATGTTGGAAACCTAACATAAATGATATTAAGTCAAAGTCATGTAATTCATTAGCAATAAAAAACAAAAATATCTTGAGTGGAAAAAATGGCCTAGATATGTGGAAATATACGTACATAAATAATTAGCTTTACTAGGATAACAGTAGAGCTGGAACCAAGTCCAGCACCAATGTATTGCCCCTCTAACCTCCCGCCCTTCCTCTGTTGGACAGGGTGAAGAAGGCCCACAAGGACTGAGAGGGGAGCCTGGTGTTAAAGGAGACAAGGCAAGTACTTAAGTATGCAATTTTATTTGTTCTTATTTATGATCTGAATCCAGTTTTGACAATACAGTGTTTCATTTTATGCCCAGGGAGACCAAGGGGAACCAGGACTGCAAGGAAAACCCGGACCAACCGGACCACAGGTGAGACTGTAACAGGCAAGAAAATGTTTTACAGCTTTTTATTTTGAACATTGTTTTCTCTGAACTAAAATTAGGTAAAAAGTAAAATGATTTATTTCACTCTATTGTAGGATTCCTAGATATATTGTACATCTGCTTAAAAAAAAACGCAACAAAAAGTCTTATAACATTCTCTATTTCCTCTCTTCCTTCTTTTGTAGGGACTTCCGGGAGAGACAGGTGAACCGGGACCTGCAGGAGAAACTGGCCTTAAAGTAAGATTAAACTGTTGTTAATAAACGGAAACTGTTAAAATACTTCATGAAAAACTATAAGCTGAACTGATGCAGAAGCTAAAATGGAGCAGAAACAGCTGAATACACATCAGCTTAGATATTTATACAAAGAATGTATCTGAATTACGTTTAGGATATTGAGCAGGAGAAGAGAAATTAGTCTAGTTATTTCAGAAAAGGGGATTAAATACCACATCAAAGATTAGAGGCATACCTGATCTGCATATCACCCAAAAACAAAAGTACATGAAAAAACATGAACTAGGCTTAAAAATCAAACAGGAAAGATTTTTCTTTCATATATTATATCAGTGGTATCCAAAGTTTTACTGCCAGGCTCCTGTTTGATTTACAATAAAGTTAGGGTTGCCCCTCCCCCCAACACTAGCCTTTTCAACAGCTAAACATGAAAAAAATTATTGCTATTATGTATGTAATTATGTATTGCAATTAAAGAAACAACAATGCCTTTTAAAGTTTCCTATATATCAAGATTCAAATCAATTCAGCATCTCTCCAAATGGGTAATTTATCTAAATGTTCTGTTTACCACTTTGATTACTAATGTGGAATTATAGCATTGTGGAATCAAAAAGACATTGTCAATCAAAACACATGGGACTAAGCATGATGTAAAAACTGCACAGGGTGAGGAATATGAACATGGAAGGTAATGATCCAAGGAAATAGATGTAAACATGTTGCAGCGCCTGACACACTGCTGCAAAAAGGAAATGAATGTTTTAAAAAAGGAAATATTTTATTAAAATTCCTCTGACTCATCAAAAGATGATGGTGTGGGAGAATTCATCAGTTTGGCTGCATTTCATCAGCTCACAATAATGAAATGGTGTCTTTATATTCATTAGTGGAGTATAAACTTCAGGCTGTTAATAGTTGCAGAGGAAGCAGTGATCCCCAACCCCAGGCCCCGGGCCCCGGGCCCCGGGCCCTCGTCTCATTTGATGCTGAGTCTCACACACACACAAAAAAAAATCCATTATTTCCAACAGATTTTTTTCTCTGAGTCTGAATGTTCTTTTTTATTTTTAAAAGTGACCATATTGTCTCTGTAACATTTGCCTACGACACTCCTAAGGTATGTCAGCCACGACACCGTAGGTCACATGGTGACTCCTGCTTTAAACTCTCATCGCTTTGTTGCAGCAAAACAAGCTCCAGGCTCCACTGAATCACTGCTAATGCGAGCAGGTTTTTAATTAGCATGATAAGTTATAATTAATAATTAAGCCTGTTTTACATGAATTTGATTATTAACTTTTGTTTGTTATCAAAACAAAAACTTAAAAAAATAAATCTGCAAAAAATCTAGAATGGTGCAGAATAAAATAACTCACCTTTCTGAAAGGAAGACAGCATATAAATATTTCTTAAATAAATTTTGACGAGTCTGAGGCACATTTACATCATTAGTTTGAAGTCAGGTAACACAGAGCTCAGATGTTGCATGACCCTGGAAGCAGAAATGGCTTCTTCTTAGTTTTACATTTCTACTATTCCACCCCCAGGGGGGGGCGGGGGGGGG